>CABFOQ010023587.1:77560-96095 GCA_900660455.1 Gephyroberyx darwinii
AGGAACTGCAAGGCAGGCGAAATTTGCGAGATCGAGGTGCTCACCACTGAGGTTGAGCCCGTAAAGGTAGACTGTTTGGGGGCTTAGTAGAGGCACCTTAATAATAATAATACACTTAGTTATATAGCACTTAGATAGAGTAAAATACGCTCGAGAGAGAGAGAGAGAGAGAGAGAGAGAGAGAGAGAGAGAGAGAGGATGGGCCTGCGGTTTGCTGCAGGGACTAGATGACTGGATGTAAAATGGCGGGCTGCGGCGCCGCTCAGTGGACGCTGCTGTCTCGGTAGCTGGTTCCTCCTGTCAAACCAAGCCGCTTGCAGTAAACGCACAAACCCTAGACTTCATCAAAAACGTGTTCGCTTTTGAAAAATGCAAAATTAACACACAGCGAAGATTTCCTGCACATTGAAAGCATCATTGCTGTGGGCAGGTTGTCCCTGAAAATAATCACTATCCCTAAAGGGGCTTATATGATACTCAACTGAGTTTATAGTGACCTCAACTACTTCATGTTATTTTTTTATTTTATAACTTAAGGTATCACAATATAATTCATATAAGATAGTATGTGATATTTGTATCTGTGTGTCTCTCTAAAATGTATTTAAACTTCGCTATTGTTATTTTTATACACTGACACCGAACACTGACACTGAAACGCACCATGCTGCGGGTAGGTGTTGTCTGTTACGCTATTGATAGCAGGCCACATTGCATGCTAGTATGACACAGTGGGTCACAACATACTGTCAGTAATATGCATTACCTTTATTGTACATTTCTACGAGCTGACTTTAGCCTATGCTTTTGTGTATTCAGTTGCCTGCATTATTTTTGTAACTGTCAATTCTCATTCTTTCTACCTCTTATCCTGCCCTAGAGTTTTGAACCCCCCTTCCCCTCTCTTCGGTTTATTTGAACGATGGAAAACGGGAGTAGCCACTACAGTATAAGGTATGTATTGAAACACTGAAATATGTACAAACATTCAAACGCTTCCCTTATGACCTGTTGTTTTACTTTAAATGAGTAAAAACCCTGATGTGAAAAGGTGTGTTTTGACCCACTTAAAGAGCAGGTTACCTTAATTAGCTTTAGTAGATTAATTCATAACAGAGAATTGAGCATGCACACTACATGTGACTGAGGTAGGTCATGTGGTTTAGTGGGGTTTTGGCTTCTGTCTGACTGTCTTGTGACTGTGGGTGTAGCTGGGTGGCCTCCTGTCTGGTGAAGGAGGAAGAGAGCTCGCCTCCTGCTCTCCACAGCAGTCTGCCATGACACATAACGGTAGTGCCTCCCCACACAAACACACACTGGTCTGTATATACTATACTAGATTTTTTTGTTGAATAGTATGTGATGACATATCCATGAGCTCTGGATAACCAGTACAAATTTGAGCACATTCAATTTGCTCTGACATTAGTCATGTATATCACATTCACGCATTGGTTTTTGTCTTTAAGTACACTGTCATTGCCGGTGGTTCTGCTGGCGTAATATTGGCCTATATGCTATAATTCACCTGAGCTGAAACTGCTTAGCTTGTTTTGGTGCCCTTTGGTGTGCAAGCAACAAACAAGTTCACGGTGTCTGTGGTCCAGGCTTCTCAGGGCTTCCTTTGCACCAGACGCACTGCCCTTCATCTCATGCTAATGTAGTACAAAAAAGATATCTGGCTTTAAAGACATGGCAGTCAGTTAAAAAAAAAGGCTCTGCTTAGTGTTTGAAGCCATAAATGTGACAGAAGACTTCAAGAGGAAGACCCAAGACTGGCAGTCTAAAGATGAGTGAGAGGCGGACAGGCAACATGTTTTTTTTTCCATCCAGAGGGATATTCTGTGGCCAAGCTTGATTATTAGAGATGAAGGACAGGCTGAGAGGATGTGGGATTGTTAAATCCTTGAATCCTTTCACCAAAGCCTCTACCCACTATAACATTCTTCTGCTCTCCATCTCTATGCATTTGATGGCGCATCCTTGATTTCCCCCTCTTTTCTTTTTGAGGCTGAATGAAATTCAGATTCACTGATTATATGCAAAACGTAGAGGAAAAAAATGGAAATACAATTTGGCACTGTGCTGCCTCTCAACGTAGCTATTTAGAAATGATATTGTCATATAAATTTGGGACGTTTATATTCCAAAAAAAAAGTATTAGACCTCTCATGACTTAATTTCAAGTATTGGTAATAAGTATGGAATCAAATTTTGAGCAAGAATTCATAAGCTCACCTCACCAAAAATGAACCACTGAGCCTTATATGTATACAGCATTGCAAGTATCTATGATGTTATATGAAACCCTGTCTGTGGATTCAAAACCTCTGCTCCCCTCACTATGAGAGGCTGTGCTTCATTTGATGCCCTGTCCATTATTGCCAGCATATTTGAAAAGTGCTAAGCCTTGAAATGAGTCCCATATTATTTCAGACCGGACTGAATATTTCACGGCAGGAGGCAGAAAATGAGACCTTCCCTCAAGAGACTGCCTGCAGTGCATTCTACTTGGTGCAGCAATCGGAAGGTCTCATACTGTGCAAAACACACTTGAACAAACAATTATATATTTATCAACAACTCTTTTGATGATTTTTCTTTATTTCTTTTATGTTGTTGGTTGTGCAGGAAAAATAGGAAAGAGATGCAAATCTGGTATCATAAATATGGAAGACCCTCTAGTTTTGTGCTGGCTAAGATTAGTATCAGCACAGACATCAGGGTACAGTGAGTAATCAGTGACCCATAAAATAAGGTGTTTTATCACCACCTCAGGAGCAAGAACACATTCCAGGGAAACCGTAGATCCCTTTAGCTTTGAGTTACACCCAGAGTATGAACAGCAGCAGGCTCAAAACAGGAAGCTAGCCAGATTGATTCTTGAATTGTCAATGCTGCTGGAAATCAGATCCCAGTGAGATTAGCCAACGACAATGCCTGTTTTCTGGTGCATGATTCCATAAATGTGTAACAGAGTAGAAGTTGGACTCAGCTGTCTAGTAACAATACCATCTTTTGACTGGTTTCAGAGCATGCTGTTGAACTAACTCCAATAGCAGCACAGCCATCTATCATACTTGCAGGCACAGCAGTCATGGGTTCAAGGCTGGCAAGAGAGGGAACTTCCTGAGGAAGCTGTGATCCTTACTAGAATAAATGACCTCTGTTACACATGTAGGTGTGTTGTAGTCACCCACTCAGAACTGCTTTCTGCATATTATGTGTGAGTATTGTGTGGATCTTTGTTGCAGTATTATTCTATTCAAGAGCAACAGTACTACTATATGTGGTATATATATGAATGCGTATGTATTTGCTTGGTGTATATTGTGAAAAATGGCATCTCCTGTGTGCAGCCACCGCACAGGTTTTGCTCTCTTTCTTCTGACGCCACTTTTTTTTCTGTCATTGACATTTGATTTTGGTCATCCAAATATTACATGATAAAATTGTTATCAAACAAAAATGACCACCCACCAATTACAATTTGAAGCTGACATATAAAATATGATTACATTTCAATTCATAATGTTGAACAAAATACTCAATTTGCACCCAAAAGTAGATATTCCTATGGGGAAAAGTCAAACAACAAAGCGTTGCTTAATCATTGAAACCTCAACTGGCAGTGACCTTTGCGATGGATCCATATCTCTGTTCCTGGAAGAAATTATGTGGATGGCAAGCAGTTGTGTCCTTTGTGTTTTGTGAAGATATTGAGTGTTTGAAGTGTTAACACTGACACTGAGCCTTTGGGGCGAGCAGGCGAAGGCAGCATGTCGCACAATGGGATGGGACTTGGATCTTTGCTTCCTCTTCTCCAACCTCTGACCACGACTGGTTTTCAGGGTTGCAGTAGCCTTGGCTCCTTAGGGGCAGTGTCTGCCTTGATCATGTCATCGCAGTGTGCAGCAATAGGAGTATTATTTAGTTAATAATTGCAGCCATGAGTAAAATATTCTGACAAAGTCTATTATTGATGTTTTATTCAAGATGTTCACTTTCATTTCTTCATTTCATGAGCTTCACCTACATCGTGAATAATGTATCTTGGTTTGTAAGCACTTGGATACATTATTTCATTGAAAGATTGAGAAGTAGGTAAATGAAAGTAAATGTCTTACCTCATGCCACCCAGGCACCATCAACAAAATCTTGTACTGTATGCCTACTGTAAACCAATATATTGTGAGATTGTGAAACAATTTACGTTCATATCTTCATTGCAAGACTTTATTCAGCCTGCTTTTATCTGTGTGGACACTTGTGTCTTGGCCATCCATTAGGCATTTCCTGTCATGGAAATGACCTTTGTTAATGAATCTTTGAATTTTGGATGACACTGTTTTTGTGTGATCTCTCCATATTATATGCCTCCAGTGGCTTGGCTGACATAATCCATTGAGGCCACACATAAAACAGTGTGCCATCTGCACCTGGAGCATGGCTATCAGCTCTGTTTTTTTTTCCTCATACTGCCTTTGCCTGAGCTTTCTCCTGCCTGTGTGTAGCCTGACCCTGCTCTTCCCGTTCCAGGCTACAGAAGCCAAACCAAAGGCAGCTTTCAAGGGGGACTGTCTGCTCAAATCAAGTCAGAGGCCTTTTTAGAATCGGTTCAGAGATCATAGCAAGTTGAAGTCAGGGAAGAGGATGACCCTCTCCTCGAGGCTTGATCGGATCTTGGCCCAGTCAAACCCAGCAGGGCTCAGTCTCTGGACAGCTTCGTCTCTGCAGGCTTTGACTCTGTGATAGTGCAAATGAAAGAGGGCACCAAGAGAGCAGCAGTTCTGATGTGTCAGGCTCAATGTCCTGGCAGTCTCACAGAGCAAACTGGGCAAAGCAAAGGACACAGCCAGCAGGCACAGGGCCAGAACAAGACCCCTATATTGTGTGACATGTCATCTAATGGCTGTCCTTTTGTTTTAACTTTATGTATCTGAGATGAGTCGGGGCCAGTGACATAGGTCAGAATTTATGAGACAAATAAGGAATTCTAAACTATACTCTTTACAATAACGCAAATAAATTCAACAATTTAATACTAAGTTGAATATCACTTTGTTAGCAGCTATCGACACAATTACTGTGCCTCATTCAAGCAGTATCTGTTGATTAACACGTCTCATCTCCAACTGTAGTTGTATGCTTAGACTTGGTGTTCAAAGACATGTTTGCATGGCAAGAAAGGTATATCGTGAGAATTTCTCTGGAGTCCTTTACTTACTTTGTGGGTAGAGCAATGACATCAGATCCCAGAAACTTTTGAATTCTCCTCACTGTAAACATAGCTACATATTGGGATAGAGAGCTAGCTGTGTCTTGTTGACACACAGGATTATTCCCCCTGTGTTTCTGACCCTTCTCTACTTGACTTGGGTTCCCCTCACTCCCACCTCCACAGATCTCAGCATTCATTAAGATTACGTATTTACTTTAAGCCCGCCGCCTCTTTGCATAATGGCAAGCAGGTTCCCTGGCTGGCACTGTGTGTTTCAAGTGCTTGGTGAGGATAGGACTGAATTTTAAACATGATGTGTCTTGCCTCGAAGTTGACCTTGCACAAAAAGCCCAGTGATCTCATTCTTCGCTTCAGTAGAAAGCTGCTGATTCTCTCTGTTGCAGTGTTGCTCCTGTAAGAAAGGAGCCCTGTATGGCCTGCATATCACTGCAGGCTATTTCTACAGACTCCCTCTGCTCTCTCTTTTCACCAGAATGGGAGGGTAGGGAAAATGGCTCAATTCATAATGCTTTGATATGGAAATCTAGGTTAATTTCTCCCTCCAAAGGGAGTAATTTACCAGTAGAGAATATAATCCAGTTATGTGCAGAAAATGAGAGCAGCCATTATAAACTTTACCACAGTAAAACGTATCTCCATTTATTATCTCAACAAAAATAGCAAACATGATAACGCTATTATTTACAGTTGGAGCCTGGTATTGATATGTGTTGATATCGTATCTTAGTTAATATTGTATAGTGTTAGAAGTCACGGCTCCTTGTGTCAACCAGTCTAATCTCCCTCAAGGGGATGGTAGTAAGTTGATATCACCCAGCTCCCATTGGATGTAACATGATCTTGGACTTACTCCAGGCCTGTGAATTTTTAGGTCAGCAGAGGTCACAGAAGTACCCTCAATACATCGAGGCCACATTGTTCCATCCATATGGATCGTATGGATCAGATTAAATGGCCTTGAGTTGCAGCATGGCCCTTAGAAGCTGCAGTTGGCTGTAAGAGTTTATCAGTGCATGAGGCAAACGCAGGGAATTCATTTTAGGGAATCATATCATTACAATAGAATAACACTTGTAACACACTACAAAGCACTTCAAATGCATGCTTGTGAGGTTTGTGTAGTGTTGCCTCAACCTCAAGGTAAAGCAGTTAGAGTAAGACTTTCATGAAGAGCTCTCCAAGTGCCTATTGTCATGCTGGTACCATTTCATCCATGGCTTTATGTGACTGAAAGCATTTATTAAAGTGACACCCAACAGTTACTTTGATACTGTGCCTGTCAGTCTTAGACATTGCCAAGCTGTCCTAGTATGCGACTTGGGGTTACGGAGGTTAATATTGCCTAGTGCTCAAAATTCAAATGGCGACAGGATGGGTTCATTGATGAATGACTGATAGTTGACCCCATATTTCACTTGTCATTGTGTCCACTAGAGCTTTCTCAGACAAGGTTTGTCAGAAGAGGTTTGCAGCTTAACCCTCAGTTGTCTCCATCTTTCTCACTGTCTGCATCACAGCAGATGACTCAGTTCCTTATCACGACTCATCGTCAAACCTGATTAAATAGGATTCGCTCTACAATCAGCGCTCCTAACCTTAGGGTCGTGTTTTGGACGATTGTAAGTGTGTGTGTGTGTGTGTGTGTGCGTATACCCAGATATGTGTATGTGTAAAGATAGGTACAGTATCTGTGTGTGCACATGTATGTGCATGTGTGTCTATTTGTTCACTAAATATAATGAGACAAATATTGAATTGCAAGAAGAGTTTGAATTGTACTGAGATATTTCCAAGACAGTGAAATGAGCATTCATTTTGAGAATGTCTTCTGTCAATTTTACACTGACAGCAAATCCAAATCAAAGTGAAGACCTAAAAAATTAATCCAACTAATCCAGCATCCATTGTTTCAAGGTTGAATTCAAGGGCAACATCAACACACTACCCCAGAGTCATTTTTAAAGTGCTTATCCATAATTTATTTGACCCCATAAATGTTATGTACACTCACATAGATTCTTGAAGCGTTTGACCTCTACTGTATATGGAAACTTTACTTTCTGAATCTTTCATAACCCATTGTAACTCAAAATACAGGAACGTTTTACTTCAATGTCCACAAACATTACTGATATACAAATACATTACAACCACAGAAAAAGAAAACATTTACATTTCTAAGAGGTTTAAATGCCACATATTGTTTCATAGTGAAAAAATGTCTTCGGTCCAGTGAATCAAAACATAAGCAAGGCCGGTGGCGGGGTGAAAGTGTTTCAATAGAGGGTGCCATACTGCAGTTATGAATTGGGGCGTTAAGCCAAATTGTAAATTTTTAAGATGATGTCCATCAAGAAAAGCTTCATGACAAAGTTACTGAAAAAGATTTAAAAAACTGAAAACTGAAAAATGAATGTCCCTCAAAGCCAAGGTTACACTGGAGAAGTCTTGTCTCTTAATCGTGACCTTTAGAGAGGGACACTTTGAGGCTATGACACATGCGTTACTGCTGCACTGTCACATGCTATACTGTTAGATGGCTTTCACATATTAACCTCATTTGGCCACCGTTGGCCCAAGATATGCCAATGTTTTGTTGAGGGCTCGATTCCCACATCTTGCCCTTGGGTTTTGCCCTTTCCAGAATTTAGCCGGAGGATAAGTTGGTGAAACCTTGCAATGATGAGGGCAATATTTCAGTCAGAAGCATTTCAAGTCATAGCATGGCTGGACACCAGTAATTAGTTGCATCAACTTCAAGTTCAGTGGTCAAAGAATCAAAGGACAAAGGGTACTCAGAAAATATGCTTTAATTTAGTCTGGAAAGGTCAACCTAACCAAACTTAACTTGATGTAAGTATACAGTATATGAAGGTTTCACGTCAAGGTTAGTTCTCCATAATAGTGTAGATTCACAAAGATTCTAGCAAACACGTGAAGCTATAAATTGTGTATTATCTTAAATGCCATATAATCTAAAACAAAGAAACCTGTGCTTTTACATGGATCCCACATGCTTTGAGGTGATGAATAGCATAACCTCTCTATCTCTCTAATCTCTAGTATGTATCTGTAGATACTAGTGGTGGACTCTTTGTATGATATTGGTATTGTTTGCTAGGCTAATCCTCCCATTGAACTGAGTGACCCTAGAAAATGAGTTCTGACCCATTATGGCTGTGCAGCGACGTGGTAGTGCTGAGCTGGTTATGAGCTGGTTTACTTGCTCATGTCCTGATCAGTGAAAGGGTCATTCAGCCAAACTTATTTTATTCTGTACCAGCGCACTGGGAAGCAAAATCTGTTGTAAATCAAATACCAAGTTCTTGTATTTCTATTCAAAATTAGATACCAAGTTCATATTTTTTCAGCATGCAGCTTTTTTTATGATTTGTTATTTTGTTGGTTTTTTTTGTTAGTATTTGTTATGCTACACTATGCGATATCTTTATTAGGGCTTACAGTTGCGTCGTAACTCAAACTATAACAAAATAAATAAATAAAAATCAGCATGGTGTATTGTTTCTCACCATTGGACCCACCAGACAAGTCACCTTTAGTGCTCCTCTCCATTTACCCATCACACATAGAGGTCCTGTCTCTTGACTGTTCCGTATAGCAACACGTTGACAGTTGTGTCAAGAAAATGACATTACTATCCCAAGTTCCCCCCTTTGCTCCATTGTATGGGACCTGCTAGAGAAGGCAGAATGCCCCAGTCAGCCTCCCCCCTGCCTAGCCCCAGCACCACTGCACCACACAGCCATTAACCACCATTACCGGGCAGGGCCATTTCATGGTCAAAGAGCATTTCAGTGTTAGCTCTCCCTTGGGCTACAAAATCAGCCAAGTGAGTTTCAACCCTGCTCAACTACATATGCTCTGTTTTACATTTTCCCTTTTTTCAGCTTATTTTTTTCCCTTAACATCTCCCTGTTGTGCACTCTGACTCTGCAAGTGTGACTCTGCGGAACGCAGCTACACATGATCGATGGCATGTATCTCTCCTGGGAATTGTGAACTTTTACAAACAATAAAAGCTCTACTACACTATATACTATATACTAACACACTACAGTAATACAGTGACATAATAAGAAAATATACTGTCTGTCTGTCTGTCTGTCTATGTACCTTTGAATGCAGCTGAAGGTAACATGCATATTTAACAAATGCCCATAAATCTCTGAGCCATTTCAGAGGCTAATGGACTCTAAATACAACATGCAACTTAGCACCTTCATAAGTCATTTGGCTTATTAATAGGAGATGCTAGGTACAAGTTACTAGAAACCTTACTATGACCCATTTTGCAATGGAGAAGGAATTGTGAATGACATTTTTGGACTCCAAGGTTGTAGTTGCTCTGCCCAGAATTTGAATTCAGGTCCTTCTGATCATCTTTAACCATGAGGCCCATAATGATGCGAGCAAATGTTCTAATCAATGTAGATATAATAACGATGATAGACTTACTATCACAATGCAAACTGAATGTGTTGATAATCTAACAAGACATTTTCCTTCAAGGTTTTCTAATGAGTAGCTAGTATCACACAAACCAGAAGGTAAACTGAGCTCTAGTGAACAGGACAGGTCTTAACCTCTTAATCAGCCCTTCTGAATGTGATGCTTTCACAAAAGCTTCCAATTTAAGAATTACAACTTGTCCTTCTCTGAATTTTCTATTGCAAAATAAAGGTTCTCCAGACAAAAAATGTCCCTGATTCTAAAATACACACATAAAAACATACATCTAACTGTGTTCTGATGTTACCTAGTATATTTACACTTGGTCAGGCTAGTAACTGGCTCTATTTGAGTGAAGACTGAATTGCACCATGAAACATCTGGAGTCCTTCAGAAATAAAGTAATCAAAGTTGACACCGAGCTGGTCTGTGAAGTTTGTTCCCAAGAGTAGGCAATCTGGCGTCCTATCAGTATGGAGTGTAAAGAAACATTTCCATTAAGAAACATTTCCATTAACAAATAGCAGTGGTTTGTGGCATGTATTCCTGTAGAGCAGTGGAACATTGCGTGCAGCTGTTGCCAGCAGTCCCCGCTTATAAACGTGTTGTGCAGGGACTGACTTCACCATCTGGCTATTACCATCGAGTTGAGGTGAGCTAAAACGGACTTGAACCTTAATGTCTGAAAGGATCAAACTGACTTCTGCTATCCTCCAAACTATCCTCATCTCCTCAAGGCATGTTCCCTCGTTTTCCTGGATACAGAAACCTGGAATCTAATAGGGGTCAACCTACAGTCACATTTCGGTAACAATCACTTGCATTCCTCAGAAAGTCAAGGAGGACACAGAAAAATACAATAGGTACCGTATGGCAGGCATGTCATGAGTATCTTATGATTGGTTTTGACTAAATGGGGTTTAGAGTAAGTCTTGTGATTTATGTTGAAAAACAATGTTCGATAAAATAGCACCCTGCGGACTGACACTGATGGTGATGCCACTGGGTGGTTAACAGGAGGGGAGAGAAACTCCACCCACTGTCAAGTTGTTCAGCAGCTCAATAGTCCACCGAGCACTGACAGTCACCACAGCTGTACATGTTACGCTATCTGAAGCCCAATAATTAGCATTCCTTTTAAGCAATGGAAAAAATAACAAACAGAGCACGCACCCAGACTTGCACATGCAGTTGTGCACACACATGTACATTCACACATACAGGAACACACACACACACAGAGTTTACTGCAGCGACGACATTCAGAGAATTATCAGTTTATCTATTTATTTGCTGAGCCGGAGCGCAGGATGAAATTAACTGTGCGGGTTTTGTATAAATTTGTGTCACTGTTAGACTTGTCAGCTTGAGCTTGTCAAGTAGAGCCATATTCCTCTTGTACAGTAGGAATCCAAACATGCTGGTTCTGCCTCATGCTGTTGGCGGATGACACTCAGGGAGAGATCATTCTTGCTCAGTAGGCAGTTTCCTCTCAGTTGAACTAGCCAGCTGTTTGTTTCTCAAAACTTGACTGTTTGACATATGTTGAGTTCATGTGTGGAATCACTCCTATCACTCCTTATAACAAATTACTTCCCCTCTAATTGTGTCTGCCGTGAGAATATGCTTTTATCCTAAATTAATGAATATTTTCTGACACTTGATTATGGTTTTATTTCTTATTATTATCACTTTCAGTTTCCAATATTGAGTGCACTTTGTTTATTTATTCTAGAAAATCAGATACAGCGCACAACAACATTTGATTAATTCAGAAAAAGATATGATGGAGAGACATTGCTGAAGGAAAATGTTGGCAGTGTTGTGTATTTTGTCCTAGAGGCAGACGTAGCAGGACGAATCAGCAGGCCTCAGGACAAACCTCCCTGTCACCAGAGATGGAGAGCCTGGCCAACTGAGTTGACTGATTGTTAGCATTAGTGGCTCTGAGTGTGATTAATATGCCTGCCCCTCACATAGCACTCTGGAAAAAAGAGAGGTGTAGCTTAAAACTGAACAGGGGTGGCCGCATTTCACGCTTTTAAAGAAGATAATGCATAACCTCAGTGTGGCCGGCTGTATATGGCAGGATGGATGGCTCTCGGAGACCAGGTGCTGTTGCATTAATTCCTCCACCCAAAATCAGAGGGAGGGTGTGCTGGCCTAATGAGCTTGTTGTGTGGGATGCTGTGAGTGCTGCTGAGACGCTGTGAGAACACACTGTGCTCCAGCTTAGTGAATTCTCAACTGCCATAATTGCTGCATTGTGATGGTGATTTTTTTTTTCCGATTCTAAAGCAGCCCCTTAGCATCTGCTTGTTTGCCTGGGCCTCCTGTCTGCGACGGTCATAGCACTCCCTCGGCTTCCACACACTGGGCTTGTAGGACTCACCCAGCATTTGGGCTCTAATTTGAGAAGATTAGGTCCCCATGCTGATAAGTCAAATATTGCATCACAACCTTTCTGTTGTGATATGAAAGGGTGTCACTATACTCTGGGACACATTTGTGCCATTAATGCCAGCATGCAACCCTCCTTATTTCAAAAGAGTTGTTGAATTGTTGCCTCAGCAGAAAGGTTGATGCCTTATGAAATGCATGTATGTTGATAACTGAGGCCAGATGTGTTGGAATGGTGCCCTCCTAAAACCTTTAACTGATGCCTGCATTTGTATCTTTCTATTCTTCTATTTCTTGCTTTGCATTACCAATGAGATCGCTTTGAATACCAAGCCAAGTACATAACAAGTCCAATGAAAACAGTCTTACTCAATGGGAGACATGACATGATAAAATGCCGCCTTAATTCTTCCATCTTTGTGCGTGAAGGCCATGAGATGGCTAAGCGATTAACCGTGCTGCTCACTCAACATCTGTAAGAGGTTCATCTGTGCAGCAGAGATCCATGGCTCGGGCACTCCCTCGGTGCCCCTATGGAAAAAGAGGCCTGCCAGAATGAGAAATGATGGTGAAGGCCCTGATTATTAGGATTAATTGTCTTTTACTCATGCAGTGGAGCAAGAGTGCCAGGGTAAAGCAAGGTGGAAATAATGAGGGCCAGACAGCAATCGTCATGTTTTCTTTATAACCACCTTTCACAAAACGGTACTCCATCAACACAACTGAAATTGGTGATAAGGATGAAGTCAAAATAATATGTGAAATGGACAGTAGTTTATTGAGTACATTGACAAAGTGTTCACTTGTTTTGAATCAAACACTGCACTGAGTAAAAAGTTGGTACTGGGTGGCCTACTAAAAGCACACCTGCCAGGCTGGGGATGTGTCTTGAACAATTTGCACCCTGCTCTTTTTGACCTCCTACATATGATTAGTATGATTTTCATACTTGGAACAAGCGCTCCCTATCACAAGCTACTTCATTTTTCTAAATTCTTGTAACTTTAGATTTATATATATATTACTTTCTATTTTCCCAGGCTAATGTTAGGAGGGCTTGTGGGTAGGTCTAAGCCTCTGATGAGAGTGAGCACCTGGAGTAGAAGGAGGACCTGTCAAGATGTTTACATAAAGATCTTTCATCGGTAAGACTTTGGTGAGAGATTTTGAACAAAGGTTGCTTTGCCCTTTTTCGGTGTACCAAAACTGAGATTCAATTTGAGATTCAATATTTCAGTGCCCACACCATTGAAATATTATTTACTACTCTGCTTTATATCCCAAGACTAATGCTCTTTAATCTTGGGGTATAAAGCCCTTTCTGTTTTCTGACTGAAACAGATGGAGTGCTAAAGTTACTGCATGTCCTCAAAGTGAACAAGAGCTGATTTCCAGGAAAGTTACAAATAGATGCCTTTCCACAGACAAAACATCTAAACAGCTGTCACTTCCCAGCATATTCATTCATCATTATTAGATAATAAGTGGGGAATAGCCCCTGAAAACCTCCATTACCTTTATGTACTCTGCAGAAGTGTGCCACAGATAACAGATGAGGCTGGACTTGATGTAAAATTAAATTACTTTTTTTTTTATATTGGCCACAATTAATGGGTTTTAGAAGCAGTGAAGCTCAGTGCATTTGGGGATGTGTCCTATCAACTCCTCCTGGGGATTAACCTATCTACTTTGCATGGGCCTCTGAATGCATGCAAGCAATGCTAATCTGTGCACATCCAGACAAGCCCCTTTCAATAACTTTCAAAAACTTCTGCATTGATGATGGAATATCTGTCAACTGGATGTCATTAATTTTGTACATGATTAAGCGTATTTACACCACTTAACAAATAGAAGTTTTGAGCTGTCCCTGGTTTTAGCACAGGCTACTTTTTTTATAAGAACTTGTAGAGCAGCCACGCATCGTATGTTATTGCATGTAGGAAAACTGTGGCTGTATCTGGCCAGTGGGACTATAAAGTAAATAGTGAAAAATGCACTAACTAATATTTCAACCTCCCATTCTGTGGTAAATGCATGGAATTGATCAGCTAGCTCTTCTCTGTGCGGTTCATATTTTCTGTATGGGTTGTATATTTCCCACTATGAAGGGATGATTGATTGTTGTCTTTGTATACTCTGATATGTTCAGTTTGTGTTTGCAAGCACCACTGGGCCACCACTAGCAGCCCTAAGGCCTTGACTGTGACAACACAGCAGTTGAATAAAAGTCATAGGAGAAAAGCCTGTGATTGCAGAATACCCTTCCAAATCTTAGATAGCCTAGGGTAAAAACATGGAGCAACAACACAGAGGTACAGTACAGCACAATGGAGGCGCTCAACATGAACTAATCAGTGCTTTGGGAATATATTTGTCTCTCTATGACTTTCAAGGCAGTTAAGGGAGGGGAAGAGTTTCCAAGTTGTTTGTCATCTAACCAAATCTTCCCCGCAGCATTTCTTCATACTTCCAATAATAGTGACTGGTTCAAATGCCAAATTGCACTTTGCTCTGACATATTGCCCACACCATGTGGTGTGTGTGTGTGTGAGTATGTAAGTGTGTCAGTATGCGTGTCACTGTGTATGCGTGTGTGTGTGTGTGTGTGTCCTCTGTTTGTATGCATTACTTGACGCGTTAGTGGAGGTGGCTGGTGGCGGTGTACCAACTAGTCACGGACCTGGAGGATGAGATTTACCATTTCAAAGATGCCTGTGTTTCTAAAGTTTACACACATATACAGACACACACACACTCACACTATCACCCACCCACACACTGCTTCCCCAGCTTGTCAACGTGCAACGTGGGCTGTGGAGGCTTGTGTGAACAGATGGGAGGAACCAGCATAAAATAAAGTTAAACTAGAACAGAATGACTATGCAAGTGGCGTGGCCGCCCTTTGTTTGCTAGGAAGGTGATCCTCAGCAGCTGGGGATGATGGAACGCATGATTAAAATTACCAGAGGGAATGATTAATATCTCCTTAAAGCACACACTTCCAGCATATCAATCATCTCATTACACTGGAAAAGTTAATTGTGTGAGGGGAGGGTTGGGGCCCCTGAACCATGAAAAAGTAGCCCACCCCTCGACATGTTTACTTACACAACAGAACGGACCCAATAACTTCACGTGTTCGGTTGTGTGTTTTGGGAGTTTTAACTGTTTCAAATGAAACAGGCCCCACCCAGCAGGGAGTCCTGTAATACTTAAAAGAATGACTTGAGTTTTTTTTACAGACAAACCTTTCTATATTCAATAACAATTTAAAAGACTATAAATCAGCAAAGCTGCCATACAGTGTTCAAGAGAATACATATTATACAGTTTGGGGTGTGAAAGTTTCAATGTTACATTCATTAGATACGTCAGCCTCTAAAATAGGCCCCTACATGCAGCACTCGCCCCTCTACAGGCTCATCCTCATAACACTCAGGAAAATGGTTAAGTGCCACATATTACTGCGATATTTTGTATTCCGGGTGTTATAAATAGCAAGGTTATGAACTGTTTCGTTATCTAATTGAATTGAGATGAGTTTCCTGGCAGCCATGATTTCCTGTAAGATGTGCATTATTAAAGGAAACAGGCTTCAACCTTCATGAGGCTATATAGAAATTAACTCCTGTAGTTGTATGTGTGTCTGTGTGTGTGTGTGCGCACATGTACAAGTGTGCATACCGTGTAAACAGGATGCATGTGTGTGAGAGAGTGGATACATGAAGATTATTTAAGCACTAAGCCATGGTAAAAAAAAAAAAAAAAGGTGCGTACGCAGGGAGATGAGGGGAGGTAGGGGTCCCTGGGCCTATGGTGGCCCGGATTGCCCTTGCCTTGCCTCTCTTTCCCCTAGCTGCCAGTGTGTCCTACTCTTTGCCCTCTCTGCTCCGCTGCGCTCGCTCCCGTCCCCCCTCCCACCTCTCCCTGCGTGCCTACGCTGCCTGAGCCAGCTGCTCCCACTTCATCTTCAGCAGCGTCACCAGGCGGGGTATTAATCATGTTTTTCGAGGGGGACACTCCGCTATTTATCTCTCTGACACTTCCAGCATTCAGAGGCCCGTTGCTGGGCACAGCCCATTGAGTAGTAAGATTACACATTACTTCGCTCCATTGCTTCTCCCTGCCCTCTCCATTGACTGGTTGTTCAACGGTGGCATCAAGCTTGCACGATCGGACATAATTTATGCCCTACATGTATAAAAAACACTATCCTGTTTCTTTCCTTTCGCCCTCTATGCTTCAATTTGGCTGATGTGTAGCATGTATACATGTAATGGCAATCATCTATTGGTTCCCATGGACTAGTCAACAATTACAGTAAGTGGTTACTGTTATTGTGTTTAGCTTTGATACAGGCAGACCTTCTCAGTTACAGACATACATAGAATCAATTTAATGTAAAAAAAACTTCCAAAACATAGTAGTACACACATGAAGCTGGTGCTATTCTCTTCAGATATCTGTTAATATGAATGCCCTTTATCTGCTGATCATTACTAGTACAAACATGTCCTGATGTGAAAGATGATTTTTTCTTTTAAAATGACTTTTGTTCAAATTTTAATCTTAGTAGTATTTTACATACAGTCGCTAGAATGACCCTAGAATGAAAACTAGTAATTACTCTTGTATCTTAATACAAGATACTTAATATACTTAATACTGAATACTCTGTACAATAGTCGACTCATTTCAGTTAGTGATGCACTCTCATATTCTTCAGTTTTCAAAGAGACAATCAGTGGAGATGAAGGCATCTGTTAACTCCAATTACATGTGTTGACCCTATCGCTTTTTGTTCACACTGCATTTTGAAACACTTACTCTACCAGCATTGTAGGGATACTGTCATTTATAAGTACAGGGTAGATCATGGCATACATAGAGCATACTTTTGAGTATGTATAAAAGGAATGAACGCACCACACGGCTCGATATTTGATTCAGTATTTCACTTTGAAAACTGTAATGCCTCTTCCTGTACTGTGGAAGTTTTTTAAAACAACTGAATTACACAGATGATGAAAAAGGTGTCTTGGAGACAACAGGAAGCAGTTATGTTGGCTGATGGCCAGTCTAATGGGCTGATGGGAATGCTGAATGAATGAGTGACTCTCCTGGGATCCCCTCAGCTTTTTCTAGAGTTCTGAATTGAGAGTGTCAACTAACTCCTCCTCTGCTGAAAATGGAGGGTAAAAGTGCATTGAAATCCATCCAAATAGTAAATCAAATATGTGTTCAAAACGGAAGTGAACATTTTTAGAACAATAGAGTTAAGTACACCCTCAACCCCCACCCCATCCTCTCCCTCTCTCACTCTCTCTCTCTCTTTCTTTCTGCTATCTGTTTTTCTGTCATTCCCTTGCTCTTTCTCTTTTCTCACTCTCTTTCACACACAGATTCACATGCATGCC
The DNA here is from genome assembly GCA_900660455.1 of Gephyroberyx darwinii. NCBI lineage: Eukaryota > Metazoa > Chordata > Actinopteri > Trachichthyiformes > Trachichthyidae > Gephyroberyx > Gephyroberyx darwinii. Next base: position 95,093 of record CABFOQ010023587.1, read on the forward strand.
TACACAAGATCCAAAAAGTGAGTTAGGACAAAGGCATATTTTGCACTATGAGACACAAATTCTACATATTGACAGCACTTTGGAAAACTTAAATTATTGCAGTTTTGGTCAGTGACTTCAGTGGTGATCAGTGGAAAACAGCTACCCCTTTTACTTTACTATTTCCATCCTACAGGTATTACATTCTAAAATTTAGAGATGACCAGGGGGTGTACAAATTAAATCACGATATGCATGCTGTATCCATTCTTAACCATAGTAGTAAAGTAGTACATATTTATTTGCCTCGTAACTCATAAGTGATTAGAGGAAAATTGACACCATTTTTTTTCTTTTGATTTTTACTCTCATTCATCCTGGAGACTATTAGCAAGCACATATGGTTAGAATCCAAGGTGTGAAATAAGCCCAAATGCCCATTGTTTTTGTGGATAAAAAAAACACCACAAAAAGATTTTGAGCATGTCAACATTGTTTTTCAGCATTGAAACTTGAGCTACTTTGCCTACTTTGCCTTGCTTTCTAAAGGGATTCTTACTGCCTGGAATATTTCAAAACATACCCTAGTGTCATAGCTTGAACACGACCCAGATGTTTTATACAAGTGGAACTGCAGTCCTCCCCAGGCCCCTGCTGCTCGTGGCCCAGGCTTGTGCTAATATGAGACAGGAAATGGCAGCATCAAGGCTTAAGGGCTAATGTCTACCTACGCTGCCTGTAATTGGTCTTCTACAGAGCCACAAGGAGTGGGTGTTAAAGTGGGAGGAGGGAGGTGCTGTTGGTTGAGGTGTGCTGCAGGGGGCAAAATGACTTAATAAAGTGATGATCTGGCATCTAAAGGCTAAATACAGCTGAAGATTGAAGAGAAGGGCAGTGCGATTCTAGATTTGCATGAGACAGAGAGAGAGAGAATGAGTGTGTGGTTGTGTGTGTGTGTGTGTGTGTGTGTGTGCACGCGCGCATTGTCATTCATCCAATCCATATGAGGCCTTCTTTACTCCCG
>CABFOQ010023597.1:0-18499 GCA_900660455.1 Gephyroberyx darwinii
TCATCTCTGTTCATGTTATAGAGCAGACTGAATCTCTCTCTCTCTCTCTCTCTCTCTCTCTCTCTCTCTCTCTCTCTCTCTCTCTCTCTCTCTCTCTCTCTCTCATTTAATTAAATGATTGTGTATTTCATTTTTAGTTTCCATGGCTAATAATTGTACAATTTATTGCAAATGCTAAAATCAGCTTGTGATATTGAAAAGTTTAATTTAATTTCACTTCATTTCGAAAGCCTGCTGTATCAAATCAAGCGCTCCCAATAACATTCATGGCAATTCACCATGAGCGCTGTCACCCATCAGTGCTCAGTGTGCAGCTCATTCGCCTCAATTCACATACACCCCATGTGACTACACCATGCACGAGCATCGCTGACAGTGAAACTGAACTGGCTACTGGCCGGAGCGACAACTAGTCCGATACTGGAGCTTTACATAACTGAGGCTGACTGTTTGGGAAGTTCTTCTGTCCGTTATAAACTCTAAATTCATATTATACATAATGGTAAGTAGTATCAAACTTTTTCTGAACTGTCTGAAACTGGTTTTGTTTCTATTGGTGGTTGTTTGCCACAGGATGCTCGCTGACTGGTCATAGGTTACCCAGCCCTTTATTCTGTCACCTCAAGAAGCATCACAAGTGTACAACAGACAAGGCTGCTGCAGTATTCTGTCCTTCCCCGTGACACACTGAGACATCTACACCAGAGACATCAGTCAGGCTCCTACAGACACAGTGACAACAAGTCCAAGGTAAAGTAGTTTCTAATGTTTGAATACAGATCACAGACAATAAAGACAGACGTATGTAGAGACTTTCTACCTGCTGCTGTGAAAGGGTAATACTTTTCTGATTTAGAAGGTTTAAAAGTTGTAAACTGTCAATGCATTAATTTATGCAAAGGAAACTAATTTTGCTCCCAGAGATAATTCATTTGTGAATAATAATAGTGGTCACAATATTTGGTGAATTATTACCATTATTACACCACCTACAACCATTTCAATGCTCTATATTGAAACAGTTAATGTAGGACCAAGTCTCTCTCTCTCTCTCTCTCTCTCTCTCTCTCTCTCTCTCATCTTTCACTTCATGCTCGCTCTCGTGCACACACACACACAAACAGTGTGTGTTGACAGCCTCTCTCCTCTGTTCTTTCTTCTTTCCTGTCTCATTTTGTTTCTTATGTGCTTCCTACTTTCGTCTCTCTTTCGCCTTCTCCTCCCTGTTCTCCCTCTCTCCGTTTTCTCTCTCTTTTCCCCGGCAGAGTAATATGATCTCCTCCATCAGGCCGACAGAGCCGTGAATCAAAAAACACACGAAGAGAAATATAGTACAAACCTTAACAGCCCCACCCCCAGTACACCACCACCACCTCCTCCTCCTCCTCCTCCTCCTCTCTCTCATCTACAACATCCCTACCCCCCAACAAGCCTTCTCTCTCTCTCTCTTCTCTCCCCGATCCCTACCCCCAACCCACTAGCTCTCTCTCTCTTCCACATCCCCAGCCTCGATCTTCCATCTCTCTCTGTCCCTGTCTAACACTCACTCAGACACAGTGTAGAGGTAGTGATACGTTAGCTACAGTGTACAGACCATTTGTATTATATGTTATTTACTGGTTTTAAAAGCAGCAGGTTAGCAAAGAGCTAGTAAAAGCATTAGGGTCGAGCAGTTCAGCCAGTAAGCTAATAAAATGACATGGCGGGTTTAAAAACCAGACTGAAAGTAAAGAATTGAAACCAGCCGGTGAAATTGTGAGAGCAGCCATTGAGTTGCGTCAGTAAATGTGTGAAATGATAAGGTAGGTTGAAAACCAGCCTGTAAATGATTTGACAGCAGCCTGTAATATTAATACGGTATTCTATTCATCCGTGAAGGGACATCCTGGAGGTCAGAGGTCAGCTACAAAACAGCATCCCTGGAGCTGGTAGGGATTTGTTGCCTTGCTCAAGTGAGCTGCCCTACATTCAGCAGGATGAAAACCAGCATGTCAGTGATTCTACTGCCAGGAGTGTGAAAGCAGTCAGTAAGTTTGAAAGGACGGGGTAGGGTAGGGTAACCAACCTGTAAATAATCCTATCAGCCAGTAAGTCCAGGGGAAAACAGCTTGACCACACCAGTGAGTGATTGCACTAGCATTAGTGTGAAATCTATGGCAAACATAGGCTAGCATTAAAAGGCAGCCTGTTAAAGAGTAGAAGGTGGTCATTGAGAGAACAGTAATCAGTCTAAGAAGGGCAGATGGGAGGCTATGTAGATATGTGGATTATAGGAGTACAAGCATGTTTAACTGAGCTGGGTCCTAGTGTGAAAACCTACACTAAGTTTGGGTCCTGGACTGCTAAAGTTGAAGAACCCATCGTATGATATGAACATGAATGGTGTATAGCCAGCCAAGCTGATTGTATAGATATTAAATGATGTTATGTCCTATATTCTGTCTTTCCCATCTCTCAGTCCTCGTGTGTGTGTGTGTGTGTGTGTGTGTGTGTGAAAACAGAAAACAGATTCAATATCAATCTAACAGTACAGCATTGCAGAGGCACTGGCTGTAGCTTGCCAGAGCCTGACAGAAACACCTATTCAAATAGTCCTTACTATTTTAAAAGCTCTATTTTAACACTGATTTCTAAAACTAAATAGGATATTAAGATCAACAAAGCACAATTTTACATATCATTTTTTACTACCGGCTATTAAACATTTTCTATCATCATATACAGTATGCTAGGATAGGAGCTCTCCCTGCACTCATCAGCTGGAGCCTAATTAAGCAATTAATTGCCATTTAATCAGCAAGACTGGATCATTACATTACTGGCAACACACTCAGAATAAAAAGCCTCAGTAGGTCCTCTAGAAAGGACAGACAGACAGAGACCATCCTTCAGCCTGAGGACCTGGTTTCACTAATCCACCATGCTGAAGTGCTCTTGAGCAAGACGCTGATTCCCTACAAGCAACCAGAGGTGCTATTCTGTAGCTGACCCTGACCCCTGACCTCCCTGTAGAGGGGGGCAAGAGGATGGAGAATTTCCCTACAGGAAGCAATTAAGCACCACAACACTGGTGCAAAATCTAAAAGATGAGGTGAACAAAAACAGCATTATCATCATTTCATCATGAGGAAATAGAAGCATGTATTTTTCCTCTAACCACGTCTACTTAACTTCTCTAGCTGCACTCATTAGTTGGAGGCTAATTAAGCATTTAATTACCACATGATGAGCAGGCTAAGTTTGACTGAAGGTATCATTACATTACTGACACCTAGCCTCATCAAGTGCTCTCATGAATGGATATGATAGACAGGAGAGAGGTGAACAGTCTCAGGTTAACTTGACTAGCTGTACTCATTAGCGGGAGCCTAATTAAAACAATTACAATAACTAAAGCAAAAAACAATAATTAGGTGAACAAACATCATTTTCATCCCCAGGCATGAGGAAACAGAAGCATATATTTTCCTTCCTCACCTTGTTGGTCCCGAAGGACGGGTCCGGGTAGGAGAACTGCCCCAGCCTAGTGTGGTCTGACGCGGCCAGCGGCTGAGGAGGAGGCGGGTAAACTCTCACATCCATGGCTCAAATACATCCACTTCTCCTCCTTTTCTTCTGCTCTTTTACTCTTAACTTCGCGTCACACACAGGACAGGTCCTTTGGTGTTGGAAAGAACCTCCGAAATACTTTTTTGGTGTAAGTTTGCGGACAGATAAGATTTTCAACGTATAATACACAGCAACCGTCCACTAGACAGAAACCGAATCGGAAGACTTAACAAGATGCTGTTAGGGATCAGTACATATATCGTTTTTAAACTAATAAGTCGTCAAAATAAGCTTAAACCTAAGTTTAGCTGAAACCTAAGTTTTCCCGGATGCTGTCCTCTCTACACTGGCTCTCTCGCGCCGGTAACGGCAGCTTCGAGGATAAAACTTCCCGGTATACGCACTTCTCTAAAACCAGTCCAGGAGCCAAGGGAGGCAGCGAGTGACTTTGAAAAAAGCGGTATAGTTTTTTTTCCCTCCGTCGGTATCCTTCGTCGGTACCCGTCTCCAGTAGTTGCGTAATTCGGACAGATAACGTTAGACGCTGTTTGTCCCCGGTTGGGACTCTGTGTGTTTAGCGGTCGGTTCCTCCGCTGCTGTTGGGAGCTCTAGTACCTCGCGGACAATTCATACAAAGAGCAACGTCCAACAAGCCAGAGTTAGCCAAGACAAGGCCGGAAAAGGGTTATTTTGCCTTCAAAATGAAACCGCTACATTTGACACTTTGAAAAAAAAAAAAGCAGATTAAGCGATGGGATGTAGAACATTAAAACTGTACACACTGCTGAGTGGAGTCATTATATTAAACACCGAGTGAAACTACATCTTTGTGTTACTTAAAAATCATTGCAGCAGATGTTCGTCAAAGGGTGTTTTACTTTGAAAAAGGTACCGGAAGCTGTATTTCTCATTATGGTTGGTTTGATGCTGGTGATACAAAGCACCATGAGGAGCAGGACGGGAGGACGCGCTCCATCTAGAGGGGGAGCAGGAGTGTCAAAACTGAACTCCTCAAAGGGATATTGTAATTTCTATTTGTATGTGTGAACGAGGTTATTTTATTATTTATTTATTCATTTATTTATGTTTGTTTGCTCTTATTTTTCAGGTTCATTCTTTTAAAAAAAATCATTCATTTTTAAAACTATAGGGAAGGAAACTTCTCTAGAAATAATATTTATTACTATTCATTTTTCTTATATTTGTTTGTTTGTTTGCATGCATGTTTGTTTGTTTTGAACACTTATCTTTGACCAGTTGTCCATTCTTAGTCCCACAGGTGTTGGAGTGGGGCAGGGGATCGGGTCGGGGTCGCGTGGGGTGTGTATAGTATAGGTGACTGGGTGGGAGGATTGGGTTTTATCCTTATGGTTTTGGTTTTCCTCCTCACTTGTCTTAGGAATGTGTTTTAAGAATGTATATTGATTTCTCGATGTCATTCAATAAAATGTCCCGACAACTGCGTAACCATAAAAAAGTGACTTGATTCAGGCTCACAAAACGACAACAGGCCAGGAATTACGCTGAATAGCTGTGACATCAAAAAGACAAAATGGTGGCTAACAAGCTAACACTAGTTCCCCTGTAACATTCCAGCAGTCCAATTCTGAAAAGGGCAGAGTTACTGTTCACCTTGCTGCACTAAAAACACTCAAAACCCACCAAAAACAACCTGGGATAATATATGCTCAGGGTATACAGGGTATACTAGGGTTCCACACAAACAGGAAACACAAAATTCATAAATAGGTGGGATTACAGTTAATAAAGCTATTGCAATTGTTTCATATGTGTACTTACCATTTTACTTCATAAGCCAGAAACTGTTTTGCCAAATTTATTATTATTTGTGTGCTTTTTGCGTCCATAGTTATCCAGGAAAAGTTATGCCAGCTTGAGTAGGAGGAGACAGAGGAGGTGAATTTGAACCCCCCAAATCCAGAAACCAGAGAAATGGCATTCAAACTTGTGGTGGCCTTGACTTGCTCCATAGAGAATCAACTGGCAAAGATGGGTACATCTCTTATGATACAGAAGTAAGCCATAAAATATGATTTTCACAATAAAGTCACAATTGATTGAAGCTGCAAGTAGGCAATATTTTATGCTGGTATTCAATGTATTCAAGAATATAACAAAAAATCCAAGTATTCGCCGTTTCCCCCAGAATTTTATTCTTGTCCTGGAGGGGAAAAAATGCAATTGTGCAAATGAATGCAAAAGTTTTCACAATTTAAATTTAAATTCACCAGTGAATTGCAGCTGCCACAAAAATGAATGCTGTAACATTACAATCAATAACCACATCTACTCAGTAGCCTTTCAGTATGTTTGACCCACAGGAGTCAGAATGTAGCGTGGATCTCCATCCTGAGCACGAACGCAGCTAATGATGTGTCAACGTGCCTCTCTTTTCACAGTCAAATAAATAAAGCTGCAAGGCCTTAGTTTAATCTACCAAAAAGAAGAGCTGCCAAATTCACTAGCCAGAACATAGTAGTCTCTTTGGGCCAATCCTAACATCGCAGATATGTATGAGGGAGATCACAGAGAAGACAAATATCATCTCAACGTGGTTTGAACGATGTGTAAAACTGTTTGAAAATTGATTAAAGTCATCGAACTGGATTGAGGAGAAGAGAGAGAGTGTGTGTGTGTGTGAGAGAGAGAGAGAGAATGAGCGAGTGAGTGAATGAGAGAGAGAGAGAGAGAGAAAATCAGAGGGAGAAGGAGAGGAAGGGAAGGGTGGGAGAGAGAGAGAGAAAATGCCAGTAGAAACCGAACCAGCAGACTGAATGTTGCTGTCTGTCTGCAGTCTGGGTGACATTTAATGACACAACAACACACTTCACACAATTACACACACATGCAGGCTCACACAATTGCACACTATATGAACGCACACACATACACACACACGTAAAGAGACACACAGCCTGCAAAAATACATGCACACATTCACACACAGTACTTACGCATGCGTTTTCTCGCACACACACACAAACACATACATGCACGCGCACATACATGTCCATACACACACAGTCAAGCTATCAAGCTATCTAACACGCCCACACGCATATTGTATACACACACACATGAAATCATGCACACAAAACACACACATACCAGTACACAACAAATTCACATACACAATAGACATTCTGCACATACACTTTCACACCCAAATAGGTTTTACACAATGCATTCTCTCTTATACACACACACGCACACACACGCACACACACGCGCACACACACACACACCATCCAGCCCACGCATACTTAGCATACATACATACATACATACATACATAGTGTGTGTGTGTGTGTGTGTGTGTGTGTGATTCACCCATCCCCCACACACACATACATATATCCACCCCTACATCCCCCCTGAAAAAGGCATAATTCACTCCCACATTCTCCTCCCCCACACACACTTCCTCTCTATAAAACTCAAACACACACACACACACACACACACACAACTGCATACATAGACACAGTAAGCCTATTCTGTACTATATATGCTAATGCATGTCGACACACAAAAACACATTCACATGCAAACAAACACACAGACAGTCTCTCTCTCTCTCTCTCTCTCTCTCTCTCTCTCTCTCTCTCTCTCTTTCTCTCTCTCTCCACCACAGACAGTTCTCCCATGCAGGCTTTCCAACATTTCTGATGGGGTGAAATTCTGATGTACTGTAGTTTGAATGATGTGTGTCTCCTCGTGTCGGGGATTACATTATAGATTCATAGCTAGCACTCCACTCCTTGGAGGAAAACAGCGAGCCCTTTAGGTGTATCGCTATCCAGAATGGGATAAGAATGCAAAAAAAGGAAAAAATACAAGGAAAGAATCAGCAAAAAGGAATTCATTTAGTAATGACTGGGCCTTAGAATTACATTAAGTCTGAACTGCTGAAGAGAAAAACCCAAAATATAAAAAAACAGAAATAATGTGAGATTTCTCAGATATTTACCTTGCATGACAAGCAGGACCATTTCATATTAAACAAGATTTCAGAATAGCTGTATGACAAACACAGCAGTTACACACATGAAGCAATATAATAATAATAATAATAATAATAACAGTAATAACAATCATAATCATAACCACAATCATAATAATATAGCAGTGAAAATTCTTGAACAAAGTTGGATTATTTTGTTAAATTATGAAATGAAAGCTCTGAGATAGCTCTATATCTCTGTGTGGTTACTGAGGCATTTGAAAGTGTGTGGAACAGTAAATACCCAAACTATAGATTTATTTTATTACATTAATATTTACCAATAGGATCTATTGGTACATCTATTCTATTCCATCTATTCCTACACTATTACTTGTGCTGTTTTGGGAGAGCCACTATGCACAAACGTGATTGGCTGTTAGAGAGAGGAGGGGTGGATGAGTATAAGTGAAGTGATGTATTAGCTAAACAAGGAAGATTCTCTTCCTTGGGAGCTGGAGCAGAAGTTAACCAACGTCGCCCATTGGTTACCTAGCAGCTAGGTGGCTAGCGTGATTTTCCATAGACACAGGGAAACACGTCTTACATCAACTAAACAAAGCAATACATTGTGATTATGGTACTCACAGTTACATAAAGAAAATACCAGACACACGCATTTTTGGAATAAGATAAGTTCAGTTACAGAACAACATTTCCCATGACCTCTCTTCAGTTTATGTAGTGTAACAGCTGCAATATTCCCATGGTGCAATGTTAGCTAGTTAGTTCCCTAGCAAGCTAAATTATGTCACTGCCATTCTACACCAAGTCAAAACGTTAGCTTTGCATGGAATTCTATTGAATTCCACTGAAATGAATAAAGATCACAGTCTATAATATATTCAGAATGGCAACCGTACAGTTCGTAGTTTGTTTACATCATGTAATCTGAAATGCACTGGAATAGACAGGAGTGAACCAGAACTGGGCAAAGATGACATTGACCCTGCTCCCCGTTTTGCTGTAATCTGCAGCCCATGTTGGATGGTAGTCAGTGCAGTGTAGCGTGGCTGAAGCAGCTCCGCGGGACCAGCCTCCGCCTTCTGCTGCTGTCTAGAAAAAAAGGAATTAGAAAGGCTTGTAAAGCTTTCTCATAGCACTTGTAAACTAACCACAGCTAGCCAGCAAATGCATAGCTTAAAAAAAACCTTTTGAACTTCCTCATCTGGGTTCAGATCCTCTGAAACAAGTGTTATATTTAGGGCTTTGTGTTTTGGTCCATATGGGCATTTAGCATGTGGAGCTAACTAACTTTCATTTGATCTTTCATCTAAAAATAAAATGCTAACTAGTTTCTGTTTTCTCGTCTTTGTCTACGGTCCTGATTACAATAAGGAGAGGGAGCACAGTTTGGAGTGGTAGATATACCAGCATGTGCCGGAGGGATGAATACATTTTTATGTCCTGCCACCATGGTACCTGGTATGCGGGACATTATGTCAACATGGGTGCAGCTGCCTGTCTGTCTGTCTGAGTTAGAAATATCTGCTTATTAAAGCATTATGAATACTTATTGTAAATAGTGAGATGCTGCTGTTTGGAGTGACTGATGTTATCATTGCCTCTGGGTTTTTTTTTTAAATGCCTCTTTAAACAAATGCAACTGGACTAATTCGGTGGGCTGGTAGTAGAAACACAGCCAACAACAGACAGAAATGTTGTTACCCAACCAGAATGAATTGCAATCAAAATACCAAGCATATACAAACTAAACAGTGAGATCCTGATCCTGTTATCTTTCAAACATATATCATTAGTGATTGGCAAGAAGCAACAGACTGGGACAAATATTTACCGGACTGTATTGTCACGATCACATGGCAGTAGTATCATCATTAGCCCGGGGTAGCTAGCAAGCTTTCCTTTAAAATGCAGTTTTTGTGGCCACATCATCATGTGTCTGTTAAACAAATGCCTACATTACCTAAATTTCCCTCCGCTTCTCCGAGTGTAGCTTTAAGCAATGACGTAAGAGAGGGAGCACATTGTATAACCCCGCTATAGCATGACCTCTAGCATTGCGTTTATACAGGATTTACAATATTTTTACAAGGGTATCAAACATTAAATATAGATACAGCAAGGTTTGGGATAAATTTGACAATAATAAGCAATAAACATCCATACAATACTGTTTAAGTTATAATGCACAAGTTTGTGTATTGTGGTCATAAGCGCTCAGGAACGCCTCCCGTCCATCACTAGTAATGATCCCAATTAGAGAATTTATAAGAATGAGTATTGCAATCAAAGGTTTCACTCTCACCTCTGTTATCTCTCTATGTACAGTGTAGGCAGTTCAATTCAAAACTAGGAAAGGAAAGGCAAAAAGAGGGAAGGTGGAGTGAGGTGCAGGTAGAGCCAGAAAGGAAAGGAAAGGAAAGGAAAGGAAAGGAAAGGAAAGGCATGAAGGGGGAAAGGGGAAGGTGGAGGGGAGGAGAAACAAAGAGACAAGGGGTGAAAAAGGGAGAAAATAGCAGAGGAGAAGCTCAGAGAGTGAAAATAGAGACAAACACGTATTTATTATTAACTTTTACAACCCTTGTACAAACCCACATATTCTCTCTCTCCCTCTCTCTGTCTCTCTAGACATTGTCCTCATTCTCATTTCTGATTTGCCTTATCGCTCTAACTTGCAACACACACACACACACACACACACAGTATAACTCCTATGATCTGACAATATCGTATTCGATGAATGTCAAGTCCACTGAATTCATTTGCACATTTTTAGCTGAGGGTCGATGCATCATTCAGGGCTATTTTTCCCCGCTGTCACTGTTTTACACCCAATCTCATCATTATTTCATACTAGGCTATTTATTATGCCACTGTACTGCATACACACACACACATACAGCCATACACGCACATGCAGTGGTAGACATTGCTGAAAGGTACAAGAGAGACTGAATTATTGCACTCAACATAAAGAATTTGAGGTCATGGCCTTTTTCATTTTGTACTCGCTGAATGAAAAAACTACCTGAAATTGTTTCCCGTTTAGTTTTGGACCGTGGCTGTGTAAATCAAGGGTTTATGAATAAGGTCTACTCATGCTTGAACCTTATCTGGGCCTTCGTAATGCTGCCATATAAATAAATGTGCATAATGATAGCGAAACCCGAAGTGTCTACATCTGCTAACAACCGTCCACTTGTGTGAAGGCTACCAGAGCTGAGGTGGCGCCAGTTAATGGCAATGCAGGATTAAAGGTGCCGTGTGTCATATTTTGACATCAATAAATCATCATCACATTCAATTTGAGACATTAGTGTGATTACCGTAAACAAATGAGACCATCGCTGAGCACATTGGCAGCCTCTATCGGCCGCTACTCTGTGTTTTACATTGTGTGCCACCAGGTCTGATTTGGAGGGAAATCTGCTGTATTGCTTTATGGCACAAAACAGGAAGAAGGCGCTGTTCTTCCAGAACAAACAGAGCTAAAGCTTTCAGAGTTTCTGGCAACAGCAGATGGTAGAAGGAGAGAAAGGAAGATGGAAAAATCACATCCAACATATTGATCCTCTTCAGTAAAAACAAAAATGCCTGGCAAGGGGTTTATGAGAAATGTAGTAGAAATGTAACATGAGATAGAGGCTACCAATCCCATGATCTCCACCATGATCTCATTTGTTTACATTAATTATACCAATTTTCACAATTAATTTGACAGTGATCTGTGCCTACAATTGTGGGAATGAGAATTTCCAATGTTGTCTTTATCTCAAAATCCATCCCTTAGTCTCCCGTGTTGTGATAGTAGAATGTGCTGCATGTGGTTGGTAACCTGCTAATGAAAGCATGATAGGGTTCAGAGTCCAGAGTCTGTGCATACTGTACACAGATAACATTGCACTATCATAGCACCAGTTTCTCCAAGTCATTGTATCTGCCTTTTGGTCATCATAACGGCAATATCTCTCTAGAGGGCAAAAGTTGAATCTGCAGTCAATAGGAGAGTCATTCCCTGTAGAGTTTGCTGTGAATTGCCCAGATACGACTATGTTACACATTTGTTATAGTGGCTATGAAAAGTATTCACCCATTCTTTTTTCTATTGGAATTTTACACTTTGAATTAATTCCCAGAGTGTTCTTTCCACTTTAGTGGAAGTCAAGGGGGGTGAAAACCTTTAACGTGATGACACACAACCCTTCCTCTCTTGGTTCCAATGGATTATTGATCATTAAAGGTAAAATCAAATGGTTATGGCATGATCTGGGTAACACTAAATCTCTATGAAATGTGCTACCTTCTACAGAGGGCTTTTTGCAGGGGAAGTGGAGGGGAAGTCACTGGTGTGGGATAAAACTGATATATGTTCTCAGAAAAATGTACTATATGTTCCCAGGTAACAACTGCATCTCCAGACCTCCCTCGTTAATATTAATATAATAGTATGATACCAAAATTAAAACGGCACTGTCTCTAGCTGTGAGTGAGTGGTACGAGGAGCTACACAGATCCAGGTCTCCATCCTCAACATCCAAACGCACATGCAATAACTCCAGACAGACAGAGGTGGGCTGGTACAAGGTTGCTGCAGCCTTCACTGGGAACCAGCTAAGAACCCAGAGGGCAGATTGATTGCTAATGCACGGAAAGACTGTGCATGACGGACCCTCTGTCCCAGTCCAGCCGACGTCCTTAGATTCAGCGGCGTTTCTGTCTGACTGAGAGGAGGAGATGATGCTATGGACGACACCATGTATTTAAAATCACTGTGTGTGTTTAAGTCTACAGCTGTTACATTATACTGTATATATATAAGTTATCAGTATATATTGATATAATTTATAGACAAACTGTGATCAAGTTTCCTATTCAAAATCATTCTTCACATTGCATGAGCTGCATTTTGTATGTTTTAATGGTTAGCCTATGCTTGTGTCAAATGCTGCAGCTCCTTAGCAAAGGTGGAGGTTGGCCATTTGAGTGCCCATTTACTAATAGGGCAATCAAGCCGAGCCTCCAAAGCATTCATTTAGAGAGAGCTGCCCACGAGATGTTAGCAGAGGTGAGATGGAAACAAAGGTAATGGACTGGAAAAAAGAAATGGAGACAAGGCACAAGGCAACGCAACCAATCACGTGATATTTAAGACCAATTGCAGACGATCAGTGAATTTGACTAATTCGTCCAGCGAGCCTGTTCACATTGTGGAGTCTGAAGCCAATGCAGCATCACGTGAGATCAAGAAAGAAAATGCAGGACAAAACAATGTCAAGCAAAGCAATTAAATTGGGGAAAAGCCAAGTAAAGGAAGCATATATCAAGTTTGAGTCTCACCCCCAGAGCCAATACATCTACAAATGTATCGAGCTATAAATGTATAGATGCTGCTGCCTCAGTATCCCATAATAGAAACAGCTGAGCCAAACATTCTCAGTTTTATCGTAGTTTACCTTTAACCATTATCACATCCAGCTGCTTTTATCAATAAAATACTGTATGCAGTCTTTCTGTCAGACAGTCAGCCATCAATTAATACACACTGACACAAGTATTATTACCTATTAAGCATAAAATAAAGATCAATTTAAAGGGTTCTTTGTGTTTGATTCAAACATAGTAAAGTTTCTCATTTGACATTTCCATCTTTAAAAAAAAAAAGAGTGTGAATGCCGTATGATGACACTGAAAATGAATGCACTCTTGGTTCTGCTTTGGAAAGAACATCCACAAATTGCACGTATTGACATTATACTTACAACATATATAACCTTGGGGCTTCTTTCTTTCTTTTTATTTTTGTAAGTGCCTAAACATTTACCAGGAAACTGACCCCAATGGCCTTCAAATGCAATGCACCCACACTAAGGCCAGTAGCTGCGAGTGAAAATCAAAATGAACTAGAAGGCAAACGGAGTGCTATTATTTAATTTAGCACTTTCGATCATTTTGAACAGCCGCCCTAGAGCGACATCAGTGGACAAACAACTCTCCAATCAACGTTTGTCAACTCCACATAACTGCCACTGAAAAATCGATACTTATTAACACTGGAATATCTGCACCCCAGAATTCAAATGTGTCGCTTAGAACTGCAGACATGGGCCGACGTGAAAACTGCAATTCAGTTCCATCGGCGAATCGATTTGACTCAAAGAATCGTTCAAATGAACAATTCATTTCATGAGTCGACCCACCGCCACGCTGAAACCGCATTGCGTCACACACGTAACGACATAATCTCTCGGTTGTAAATAGATGATTAGGCAAGGACGTGCTCTCACGCACTTTGTGATACTGCTGAGGTTATCCTGCTGACATCACAATCCCTCTAATCTCGCGGGAACTCCCACGATTTGACGTAGCTGCCGTAATGCAACGTGCATTAATAGGCACCGAAAACAAAAAGATAATTTGGTTAAAGAGAGAGTTAGCTGGTCAGTTTCAGGTAGAGGTGGAGGTGAGTAGGCTTGAGTAGGGGTTCAGCCTTGCTCAAGGGCACTTCAACAGGATACATGGCTGTTGGCGGGATCAAACCTGAGAACCTCAGATAACAGTGTCTCTAACCATTACACTATAGAGACACCAAACGCCTGTAACATCCAATCAGAATGCACAACGATGAGGAAATGGAAAGACAGAAAGAGACTGAAAGAAAGATGATGATTTCTATGACTAGATTGATTGATTGATTGATTGATTGATTGATTGATTGATTGATTGATTGATTGATTGAGTGTATGTGTGTGTATTTGAGCAAGCGACTAAGTGAAAGTTGGAGAGAGAGAGAGATAGTGCTGCCGACAGCCTGTCAGCTTGTATGTACAACAATGTGAGGACGAGGTCTACTCCGTTTTGACAGGTTGCCCTACACACACACATGCATGCACACACACACACACACAGAGCAATACAGAGAGAGAAAAAAACAAAGCATAAATCGGATCACATGGGTTCAAAGTAATTGCTGGTTGTCAAGGAGACAGAGAGGTAGGGAGGAGGACTCTTTTGTTTGAGAGTATTATGGGATGGGATTGATTAGAAGAAGTAGTGGACTAATAACATAGACTAAGCAACCAGTCGCCTCCAGGCAGCAGAGCAAAGTGGTTGGGCGGGGGTGTAAGGCTTGACCATAGCCTGGAGGTAAGAAGGAGCTATTCCTTGTGTTAGATGCAAAAACTGATTATTAGGAAAAAGACATGCTGTAATTGGGTTATTAGTTAGAAAATGCTTGGTCAAGCTGAGATCAAGCTGAACATACTCATGGACTAAAAAAAAAGTAAAAAGAAATCTTCCAATAGGGTGAAATAATACCATGTGTCATTTTGTTGATATCCGGCTTAGTCTATGTTTTTTCAGGATACTGACAATTGTTTCTAGGAAATCCCAGAAACAAGTGAAACTGCACTGGAAACAAGTGGTATCACATCTCCAAACCGACTTCTTCATATGTTTAAAAAACAAAATTGGAATTTAATCTGAATATGAGACTAAATTACTTGAGCTGACTTGTGTTTGCAGTGTAATGGCCTTGTGGTGAGAATGTGTCAAAATCAAATACTAAGTGTAGGGTGTAGCATCTTTATGCACATTAATTGGAATTCATTAAAATGCAGCAAGTCAAATTCATAAAAAAAAAAAAATCACCATATTGCACAATGAGTGCGTTCATACAACATTTCATACAAAGTGTAGGCTCGGTGTACAGGCACAATATAAATACAGGCCATTAGGCCAAAATAAGCTTATTATTTTCATATTACTGGCCAGCGCATTCACTAATTTTAATATTATTGGAGAGATTGAGCATCTTTAGTCTACTACAGGGCTATTTAATATGACACTGTACACACCCACCCACCCACACACGCACACACTCACACACACACATCTAACGCCTGAGTGCTCTAACACAATGACACAGAGAGATTGATTCAGGTTCCTAAACAGGCCACATCCCTTCATATTAAATAATGTCCTCTTCTCTTCTCTTCTTTCCTCTCCTCTCCTCTCCTCTCCTCTTCTCTTCTCTTCTCTTCTCTTCTCTTCTCTTTTCAAAGTAATCAGATTATACTCTGTAGTTGGAGTGATCCAGTATTTTACAGGACTCATTTCTGATGTGACGCAACCAAAGTAGTCGGTCAAAACTGAGTAACTTTCCTACTCCCACTAATCTATCAATGGGCATTTGTTTGTTTGTTTGTTTGTTTATTTGTAACTAGATGGCTATCTCCTGTTATTATGGTACAGAGACAGAAAAACAAGGTCAGAGAGACAGAGGCAGGGAAGGAGAGAGAGAGAGAGCGAGAGAGAGAGAGAGAGAGAGAGAGAGAGAGAGAGAGAGAGAGCAAACAGGGAGAAATGGAGCGCAGCACATCAATCATCAGAGTGATTATTATGGCAGTTGTCATGGCAACATTCTCCCAACCCCCTCTTCCTCCTCTCCCTCTCTCTCTCAAATCAATTCAAATGCACTTTAATGTCATGGTACACGCAGTAAAGATAACTGTAGATGAATATGACAAACAATGATACAAAAATAGGCAAGTAGAGCCAGAAAAGTCATTTCATGCCGTTTATTAAAGGTGCTGTGTGTAGCATTTTAACATCAATAAATAATGACATCATTCATTTTGAGACATTGGTATAATGTCTCAAAATGAGACACCATTGATGAGAAGACTGGCAGCCTCTACTCTGCATTTTACATTGTGTGCCACCGGGTCAGATTTGGAGGGAAATTTGCTGGATTGCTTTACAGGGCAAAACAGGAAGAGGGCGCTGTTCTTCCAAACAGAACTAAAGCGCTAAAGCTTTCAGATTTTCTGGCAACGGCAGATGGTGGAAGGAGAGAAAGACTGATGGGAAAATCACTTGCAACATGTTTATTCTCTTCAGTAAAGACAAAGATGCCAGGGAGGGGGAGGGGGGACAAGAGGCAAAGGGGTTTGTGGGAAATATAGTCTTAATTTGGAGAAACACTAGCATTAACAACACCACTGGTGTGAGATAGAGGCTACCAATCATCTCCACTGTGGTCCCATTTGTTTACGGCAATTATACTAAGACATCACAATTCATTTGACAGTGATATCTTGTACCCTTTTACACGGGTTATGAAACACGGGTCATTCCCGGGTCGTCACCATTCAGACCAGACCGCACAAGACCAGTGTCACCATATTTACATCAGTATACGTCGTCGTATACTTCACTGCAGGGCCGAACAAGTAACTGTGTGATATTGCCGTAGATAATTGAATCTGTTTTCTGTGTTGAATTAAACACTCCAAATCCATCTATCTATCCATCTATCTATTTATATTTCCTTCTCTTTTCTTCAGCGTTGTGCATTCTGATTGGACAGTATGGCAGTGACTAAACGTCCTCAGCCTAATAAAAAAAAAAAGACTGTGGTTGCCATGGCACCCAAATTAAATACATTCTAATTGGTATTACAGCCTGGAGAGAGAGAG
Organism: Gephyroberyx darwinii; assembly: GCA_900660455.1. Lineage (NCBI taxonomy): Eukaryota > Metazoa > Chordata > Actinopteri > Trachichthyiformes > Trachichthyidae > Gephyroberyx > Gephyroberyx darwinii. Next base: position 17,014 of record CABFOQ010023597.1, read on the forward strand.
AGAGCAAAAGAGAGAGAGACATAGACTGATACAGAGGCAGACCAGACAGTCCTATTCTGGGTGTAATATATACTGTGTTGTGAGATGATGTGGTGTCTTTGACTTAAACACAAGATGTTTTATTCATGCCAACCTGCCAGTCACACACACCTAGTTGGTGTGTGTGTGTGTGTGTGTGTGTGTGTGTGTGTGTACGTGGGTATGGATGTAGAAAGGTCCAAAAGTAAATAGAGGAAAGAAAACAAGCTGGACAGAAAGAACAGACATCAAAATGATATTTAAAGGAATAAATTGAGTGGTTGGATTTACACATTCATACATTTACACTCAGTGCCTTGCTCAAGGGAACCTTGTCAGCAGTTTGTGGGGGAATCAGAGGGCATCACTCCTGTATGTTGAACCGGCAACCTTCTGATTAGTCCCATTATGATTAGTGGTTGGTTGACATCTTTCTATAGTCCATTATGATTAGTTGGTTGACATCTTTCTATAGTCCATTATGATTAGTCGTTGACATCTTTCTATAGTCCATTATGATTAGTGGTTGGTTGACATTAACATTAATGACATTAATTATCACCACACCCCCTCCAATCACAGGACACTGGCTACCAATTGGCCAAATATAGCTTTGCACAATTAAAGAGTGTGTGCTAGTAGCATGGTTTCTGGTATATTCTGGTATACTTTAAGGTTGATATGTTTGCTTGTTAGCTTTTGGTTGTTTGTATCATGCTAGCTGATGTCACGCCAGGCTTGGCAGCAGCAGCACTGCCAGTGTTGTTTTTGGGGGAACTAGATTTTAGAAACTTTTTGGACAGATGACGTTGGTCAGTGTTAATGGTCATAAATAACCAGTGGGCATTTCTTCTCTAAATACTAGGTGGGGGGAGACATTGACAGGTGCCGGGATAGAATCCTGCTTGAAGCTGATTGGCTTTCCCTTTAATGCATCAAAGATTTTACTCTTATCCACCTAGAGTGAAGTTGAGTCGCTCACCTCCTTCTATTGGCTCTGCATGCATTTGCACTGCTAAAGCTCCTTTACTCCTTTCCTAATAATATGATATTATATTGATCCCAATAGAGAAATTCTCCTTTACGGGAAGGTCAGGGTCAGCTACAGAACAGCACCTCTAGAGCTTGTAGGGAATCAGTGTCTTGCTCAAGAGCACTTTAGCAGGGTGGATAGTTACCAACATGGAGGCTTGAACCCTGGGCCTGCAGGTGAAGGGCAGCCTCCCTACTCACTATGCCACCTTGCTAAATTTGTGTGAATCGACATCAATCAATCCGTTGTCTTGGATGGATGTCGTCAAGCTGTTGGTTATGTTGCTGCCAAAGCTGAAACAGACACAGTAGAGCGCCTCAGTTTCTTAATAACCTAAAGAAATATTAACAGAAAAATAAGGGATGGGCTATAGCATCATTTCATTAGTCTCTTTGTTCGCTGACTATGTCGTTCCATACCCATCTCTGTCACCCC
>CABFOQ010023600.1:0-13164 GCA_900660455.1 Gephyroberyx darwinii
TTCAGGGCACAGAATTATTCCTTCAAGTTTCGTAGGCCAAATTTAGACTACGCTCTCTCATTTAACTTCCTAATGATCCACTCTTGTATCATTTATTGAGAGGAGACATCAAGAGAGTAAAGCGACATTATGAAAAGAAAAGAGCACAAAAACAATTGGTGATCTAGAATAGCATTAGAATTTCAGATTACCTTCTCATCCACATTAAAGGCTGGTAGACACCAACATACTTATCCCCAATTAGGCTTCCCCAGTCAAATTGTAAAAGCTTAGTTGAGTGTAGGGACCCAATTTTCCTCCTCTTGCCCAAAAGAAACTCCCCAAACAAACATGAGACAACAAAGCCAAAATGCCCATAGGAGCATTTATAGTTTTAGGAGGAACTAATGATGTACTACCAAGGAACTCTGAACAACAACAGCTATTGCTAACTCACATTTCTATGTAGAGTATTCCACAACAGCAATACATCAAGACCATACAGCAAGACAATATATCTCAACGCTTAATATGTTTAACAGTAAAAGATATTGAGCAAATGTCAACACAGCACAGGCTTTGGTACATGTACAGGTACAACCAGCAGCCACTGGTTGAATGAGCAATTAATAGCCATGCAGAGTAAAAAGCATTAGGTTCCATACATGTCACTGCTTAGAAAATCAAGACCTGGTTTCCACAGTTTCTAACGTATGAGATCATCTTCATGGACTATGATGACAATGACTATAACAATGTTCTAAAATGGAGAAGCTATTGGCAGTGGCGTCTGGCATGTGCAGAAGCCACTGTGAAAGTCATGTTTCCTTGCTGTACTGATCAGCTTGCAAGTTTTATTTCCATTCCCCATTGCAGAATCAAACTTTGGCTTTTGCCCTCTGCCACAGTGAACATGCAAGTGATGTAAACACACAACTTTTGTGCATTAGAAACAGGCCTCATTCAGGTGTGACAAAACCTTTGGTCTATAGAGTGAAGATGATTTTAATACCAAGATGCTTTGAGGAAACCCAGCCTTGTTCTATAGCCATAATCACTGTGTTTACCTGGCCTGCCGTGTCAATATCAATTGACATTTTTGAAGCAACACACATACAAACTAAAGGGAGACTTACCTTGAGGGCTGAAACAAAAGCCGGTCATTGAAACATACTTACTATGTGATACAGATAGAGTACATCTGGGTTGGAGTTTATGTACCATATGATATGAACTTTCCACCTAGCATGAGCATGCTAGTACCTCTAGGAACTGGTAAGTCCATACTGTGACTGGGCGTCATATCTGCTCAGAGCAGTGTAACAGCAATAACAGCAGACAAGACAGGAATGAAGGAAGTCCCCATCTAGATCAAGACCTGCTCTAGCTTTATAAATGACAACCTTTTTGGTAGTTTTTGCATGAACGGGGATGACACAACCCAACTTGATTTTGGTAATTTTTGCATGAAAGGTTTGAAGAGGGACTATTTATGTTAAAGTCATATTAGCAGAGGACACAGAGACAGACAAACAGACAGATATATTAGAAGAAAAAAAGATGCCACCACAACTGGAAGCAAATAAGAAGCAACACTGACAACACTGAGAGTAGAGCATGCATTCAATCTTCACACAGCCGTCAAATATTACTACTCCATCCCTGTGATTAGCCTATATTTGATTGTTAAAATTTAATAGCTATAAAAACGTATTATACTGGCATAAAACACATTCATAAATTGACTTCTGTCTGTACTGACCTAAACTACAATACAGCTAAAACATGCCAAGAGTCTCACAAAATAAAGTTGATTGAAATAAAATACAGAATTTTCCAAATCGAAGGCACAGCCATTTTACTGCATTATAATGTAAAGCTTAACTACGCTTTACTCTTGCCATAGATCTAGAAAATATTTAGACCATATCTAGAAATATTTAAAAGTTGCTAGAATTTATTGCCTATCTGACCATGAACACTTTCACATAAACACGCTCAACACATCAACTAATAAGACTTTGACAACATACGACAAATAGACTGGGTACAAAACCAAATAAAATGAAAATGCCATCTTTAAGCAGTACTAAATCATCATTCAAAAGGTTAGCCAACTTAGTTGCTTTTACTACAAATAGGCAACATAGCTAGCCAGATGATTTCTCTATGGTATTGGACAACATTAATTCTATTATCCCACATGAATTTCAGGCCTGGTTTGAAGAAACAGTCATGAGTGTCCAGTAACAGTATGGCCTACTTCATCTCATTCATCTCATGATTATACATACAGTCACTTGCTCTGTTTCTCCATTTGAATGGCTGGATTTACACTGCCAGTTCAAATCAGATTTTTATTCCACCTATGTGACACCGATTTGAACTTATTATCACTGTAAACACAAAACACATGGAATGTGATTTTCCTCATTAAATTTGCGATGAAGACAGACAAAAAAGATGCAGAAGTGATGTGTGTCACATTAGGGAGGAAAACAAAGATGTTAATCCAGCCCGTGACTGGAGAGAAGGTAGTGGTAAAACAGGGAAGAGATATGAATCTGGACTGCACCACAGGGATTAGTTTAGGTACACTAAGCATGTGATTGAGACCATTCTGAACAAACATCCGTAGTGCTTTGCTGCTTTATAGCCACACGTTTTTATCCATTTCCCAATGACAATGTTAAATAAAAAGTATAATAATTGAGGTGCCAAAGAGCTGTGCAGTGCAATGCATATTTTTATTTTATCCAATAATAGTTTAGGAAGTAAGTTGAAGCTCAAAGGGAGAGTTCAGCAGTGCACATTGTATGCCTCTTTGTGTTTTTTGTATATAGAAAACCATTCTGAAACATTTATAGTAGAGGAACAATAAAATGATGATGAGGAGGAGTGTGGCTTTCAAAAAAAGAGGCATTCTATAGTTGTCTTGAAGTGATTCACTTCACAGTGAATTCACTTGATGCACCATTAGAAAGGTCAATCTATTTGGTAATGCACTTTAGCATCTTGGGATCAGGTGGATGACAGTATTTGTGTGGCTCTGTCTGGGCCCATGGTCCAAACTGTATTCACGCAGCACGGAAGCACAGGAAGAGTGTAAGAAAGAGAGAGAGTACGCAGAACTAGGCTCTGGCACAAAACAGATAGGCGGAAGGTAGGCAGGTAGATAGTTAGGAAGGTTAGATGTTGTTTGTTGGCATGCACAGTAACAAGAGAGATGGGCCCCTCTTCTCCTCCATAACAACTCTGGAGGTTTTCAGAATCGTAAGCATGCACACAGTGGTTACAGCTCAGCATTCAGCTTAGCTAAGCTCGGAAAAGTTCAGCTTAGTTCAGATTCACACAACACTGAAGGGAGTCAGTAAAACAAACAAAAATAAAAGCACAGAAATTGGAAGGGTAGGGGAGGGGGGATCGGCCATTACCATCATTGAGCATTCCATGCAAAAAATACCATAGTCATTCATTTTCATAATAATCTACGACAGAACCTGGAGACCTAGAGGGTTCAGATGCTTCGAACCAAGAGTGAACAGCAGTGCCCTTCAACGCTGGGCAAACACATCCGTTTCTGTATCTAGATGAAAGCCAATCATGTGGCCCACTAGCAGTGCAACAATGACCAATGAGTGCTGGCAAATGTGATACATTGTGTCAGACTCGTGCTACATGTTAAGACCCCTGGTAGGATAACAGCTAGCAGTTAGCCCTCGATTCTGAGCTCACACGAATGACAGAGAGTGACACTAATACCCCTTGCACACCAGATCACTGACCTGGGAAATAACGTGGGTCGACCGACAAAACACCCTGTTACCAAACAGGTAAAATTCTGCTCTGCTCAGTTCAGGGCTTAAGTCGTGTCTCTCCATGTCTGGAGCATCATGCTGCCTGCCATGAGTGTAAACACATTTGCTTTGGATGATGTTTTAAAGTGGCAGCCCATAGGACATTTCTGTGTACAAGGTTCGGTGGCTCAACATACCATAATATTTCCAGGTTGTGTGTGTGTGTGTGTAAGGTGACTATCAGACAATGCTTCTCCAGCATTAACTAGGGTCATTAGCACTGTCCTGGCTAACAAGACAATGAAATACAGAATGAAATACCAAATCAACTCAAACTGCTGAGAATCATTATCAATACTGCACCAGCAATCCAAAACAACCAGTCATTTCAAGTTAAGCTAGATAATACAGCAAACCTCTTCATATATACTTAAAAAATGCAACATTGGGTAAGCAAACTTGTAACATGTCACCAAACAGTAAGAGAGACTGTAGTGCCGTAGTTTAAAAAAAGGAGAATGAGCCAAACATCTATAGGGTTTCCTTCTCAGTTCTCTCCTCTCTGCAACACTCAATGTAATGGTGTATTTGAGGGTATACACAGTGTGCAGATACAGAATATACCGACCTCTCTCTGGGAGCATGGAGTACACCTATCAGCCTTCTCAATTACAGATAAACCACTTTAGACACCAGCTTCACAGGACACAGCTGTTCACCCTTGGTTGTCTCCTTCCCATCTTGCCTGCCATTCTGCTATTGGACAATAGGGAACTCACCAGTACATAGTAGTAAGCATACAACGCTGCCAGATGGTGAACTACAAAAAACTTGTCGCCTATCGCCTTCCAATAGTAAAATATTAGCAGCAGATCTGAAAAAAATATGGGAAAGAGAAAGAAAGAGAGAACATGTTAAAGGAAATGTAATATGAAAAATACATCACCAAACACTAGAATAGATCCAGAAATACAAGGCACATTGCCAATAGCTGCTTTTAACACAATTAAAGTGTTTAGGGTGGATTTTTTAAAGATGGACTTCTTTGCGCAATAGAAATATGGTGAGATCTGTAAATGAGTTTGACCCCCAAAAAACGATTGAAGCTGATAAAACTTGGTGCTGCAGACCATCTCTCCCAGGGACAAATAATACACAGTAAGATTCATTTCCTGGCTTTATCTTTTGTGTTTTGGCATAGTTTTAAAGACAAATAAGGTTTAAATCAGTGGTGGACCTCTGGGTCCAGAGTACCACCTGGTTTAAATCCAGGTAGTGAATTGCATTCATGGAGCGTCCCAGCTATAATTGAGTTCCTGAGCTGACAGCTGGAATGAAAAATAGCAGGGCTCTGCGGCCTGAGAACCACCGGTTTAAATCACTGTTCATATTGGCACACTGCATAGGAACCCTGATAAAGGGTCTTTAACAGTCATTGTGGCACCAGCTAGTCAAAAGTAAGAGCTCAGGGTCAAATCTAATGAGTCATGAGAAAAACAATAGCCACAAGTAATTAAGAGGTTTGATAAGAGCAAAGAGAAGGAGATAAAATGCTGATTGAACCTTCCTGTCCTATGTCACACTCGTATTCTGAGTCTGCCAAAGAGATAAAGTGACTTCAGGATGTCATGCTGCTCTTTGGTAAGCACTTCTCTGTCGAGGTTCAATCAACATTGTATCTCCTTTTCTTTACTCTCATCAAACCTCTTAATTACTTGTGACGATTGTTTTTCTTGTGGGCTCACCTTTACAACAGTACATGGGAAAACCTTAGGTTTCTCTCACCAGATATGAGGTAGCCTGTTGTGATGGCAACATTGATCTTCACAAGTGTAGGATCCCCCCTGTTGACATGAAAGCAGATTAACACTATTGAATTATTGAATAGTTAACCCCTCGACTTCTGTAAAGCGCTACCAAACATGCACTACATTTCCAATTTCCTTCCAGAAATGGGGGTTAAGTTAACATCACCATGGAATTTAACTCACCCCTAAAATTGGGAAGTGGGTAAGACACTTAAACCCCCAGAGTGGCCAATAGCGTCTAAGTGTTTGACAGGCCTTTTCTGATAAAAACCAGGCATATAAAGTCACCCTAGATGGGAAAATAAAGGTTAAAAAACAACATGTGATTCACAGCCGAGCTCTCACCAGACTGGGTCTTCATTGACAGCGTTGTCAAAGAACAAGATGTAGAGGCAAAAGATTCCAACCAGCAGCGCATGAAATGTTGACACCGTCCTGAAACGAGAACCAAAACACACACAACAGTGATGATGTACTCCTCTCTGAAGAGCCAAACCTTGTCCGTTTTATCCCGTTCAATGATCAGGCTCGAGGAATAGTGCATATGTATCTTTATTCTTGAAGAGAGTCACTTGCAGTTAAAAATCACATCACCAATTTAAAGTACCCTCAGTGAATCAACTGATTGCCTGTCAGGGCTGCAGACAGATTCAGTCCAATTAGACTGAGATTAAATACTGCTGAAGGGTCAGGGAGGAAGTCATTCAAGCTGTTAGACAGTCAAACTCTTGGCAGTCAGTCAGTAAGACAGAATGACAGCCAGACAGTACTTGGCATTCAGTAAGTCAGACAGTTTGTTAGTCAGACTGGCAGGCTGTTTCAATGCCTCTCTGAAGTTCTGTGGCCATACAGAGATCCCTCACAGCCTGGATTCATCCCTATTAATCACTCATTTTCATTTGCTCATAAACCACATGACCATTTCAATTTCACAAATGCTCTCATGAGTGATGAACGAATATGAAAGAAAATGAAAATGAGGGATTCATGCAACTGAATCCAGGCTAGATCCCTCCGGCAGCTCATCTGCACTGGACATCCCTAATCAATGCTCGCTCTCGACATGCTATGATATACAACTGGTCCTGAAACATTTCTATGTGATAATTAAATTCTGATATGTGGTGATATTCATGATTGTGAGACTCAAAGTACACGTCTACTGAATGAGTGTTTTGACTGATGAACTGGTAAAATGAGAAGGCTATGTTGGGCAGCAGGCGTCACTGGTGATGATCTGGCTGCTAAGGCATAGGGCGCACTCACACTAGGCCCGGTTGGCTTCAACCGGGCCGGCGCACGATTGCCCCCCTTCCCCACTCCCCCGCTGGCCTGCGCTCACACTGCGCTTAAACGTTCCGTGCACGGGCGCGTTTACGTCATCACGATCCAACTTCTTGTGTGGAAGAAAAGCGCTTTTGCACAGCACAGTGGAGTTCATAATTTTACTTTGTGGCTTATTTGGAGTCTCTTTGGGTGCGGTGACTCACGGCTCTCTCACATGCATATAGATTTATCGATTATGCAACGCAGCGATTTTCAGTTAAACGTGCTGCACATATAAGAAGATTTTTACGGAGGCAGCTGATGTTGACGGAGGAATTTGCGGCTTTACTCCCGACTACAATTCACGTATGAACGTGGAAAATGAAAAAGCCTCCTATACTACTACCAGTGTATGGGTCTGCATGACTGGGCTGATTTCTCATTGGAGCAAGACTAGCAGTGCTAGTTGGTGCCGGACCGATACACTACATTACAGTCATTTAGCAGACGCTTTTATCCAAAGCGACGTATGAACCCACGACCCTGAGACTGAGAGTCTCATGCTCTACTGAGCTGATACCTTGAAGAGGACTAGTGCTGTCAATTATTTGGTCAAAATATATATATTATAAATAGCCTTCTTCTATAAATACAAAACTGCTTTACCAGCACAATGTTGCTGTAACCAAGTGTCCTCAATGTCTAGCAATGGGCTTGAATGTCAAGAAAACCCTCCTGGTCTGGGAATCAAATCCTTTGTGTGGGCATATACTTATCTCAGTACACCACAGCTGCCATGTGTGTAACACTGAAAATAGTTTTTTTGTACCTTTAGAAGCTGGTGTCCTTATACACTCTTGTTAATCTAAATGTACAAAAAGTCACAGTCTTGTGAATCTACAACCTTGCCTAGGCCAGCCAAAGTCTGCATGGCCATATTTTACAATTCGCTGCTGTGTGTGGGAATGTGAGTGTGAGGGGCCAAGTTGGCAACAGCTGCCGTTTAATCCAAGCAAACAGGCATGGAGGAGACGTCCGTTTCTCTGAGGTCCTGGCAACAGCCAGTGGGAGAGAGACGGAAGAGAAACACGTTTAACGACAACGCCCACTCACATGGATAGCTTACACCCGTAAGATTCCCAACACGCCTTGCTACATTCTTGGTAAGTTGCAATACAATTTTTTGGAGGAATAAATCTCCAATATAAAATTGTATAAAATGGCAGTGAAAGAAGTGAAAGAAGGCTCACAAAATTCAAAATTCATTAATGTTATCCTTGTAGCCTAATATTGTAAAAATACATTGGCAATGTGACGTGTAGCTTCTTAAATGACAAAGTGGGGTAGCATGTGATCCCTCATCTTCATGTGTGTGACAGCACAGCTCCTGACAGGACAGCAAGCAGATCAGTCATTTAGTCTGTACTGCCCTCATCTGGCAAGATTTGAACAGTGTTGTAGTGTGACCTAGGCTTTAACATGCACCCTCAGCTAGTTGGATGGCTGCAATGCGCCAAAAGTCAAATGATTTTAAGATAAGTAGCCGCCAAAATTTTCTCTATGCAGGAAAACCCTTCACACCGGACTAGTGACCCAGGAAATATGTGGGTTGACCATCAGTGTGAAAGGGTTGACCTGGGTAAGACGACCCTGGAAAACAACCCTGGCCAACATCAGGGTTGAGAGTGTGTGGACCAAAATGTCATCTACATGGTTTAACATTAAATTAAATGTCTACTTTTAATGACATTATGAGTTGACAGCCCATAGGACATTCCTGTGTATGAGTTCCTGATGATGATCTACGGTTCACCATCATCAGTCGATCAGTCAAGTCACCTTGAGTTCCACTCCACCTTCTGCTTATCGCTGAGGCTGAGGAAGCTGGGGCTGACCCGTATGGACATCCAGGGGCTGACTCTGTGGAAGAGCCACTGGAAGGTGAAGAAACTGGTCACCGAGATGGTGAGGATCAGCTGGCTGAATGGGTCCATGGCCACCCAACCCCACTGTGGGAGGACAGAGATAGGGAAAAAGAAGAGAGAGAAAGTCAGACATGCTCTGCTCTTTAATTGAAATATTTGTAATGAAATTAGCTTCACCTGAAGACCTTTACTGAAGTCTGCGTATCCAGAAAATCCAGCCTGTTATGGAATCTACCCCACAAACACCTAATATCAGTATGTACCAATGAGTACATTTATCCATTGAAATCATACAACATTCCCAGGCCAGCCAAACCAGGAAGGTGCAGTAGCCAGTACTGGTATCTGGTGACCTATATAACAATGGATATGGATGGATACTGTGTTGGAAAGCTCACACCTGGTGAGAGTGACCCAGTCAATGTTTAACTAAACTCGGGAGAACTCTAGCCTTAACCAGAGAAAGTGGAGCAAACCTAGTAGGCACAGGGTGGAAAATTCCCAACAACTCACCAATGTAAATGGACAGTGTATACAACTCTCTCCGTATAGCGTAAACTCATCTTTACGCTATACGGGGTACCCGCGGTGTCAGTGTGAAGTTTTAATCATGTATTGTCCTTGAGTTATTGTGTTCACAAGAATGTGTCTGCATACAGACAGACACACAGTTGCCACCATGACAACATAATGTCCTGAATATCATGTACAAGGGTGGCTGGGCATGATAAACTGGCCACAAACTGCAAAGAAATATGTACATTTTACACAAATGTTCTGACAAATTTACAAAACTGGTGATTGTTGAAAACCAATACTAATATGTAAATAAAATGCTAAATTTGGAGCTGGCTAAGAGTTCGATCTTGAAAGACAAGCTTGTGAGGACTACTTAAGAAAATATTGGCAGTTGAATGGATATCATTTGAATGAATATCATTCAACCAGCTGCCACCCTGAGCAGCACCCAAGTGTGAATGTGTAAAACTGTGTCTGTAGCAGTGTGTTAACAACAGCAATACATGGGATGAAATGAGCATACCAGCAGAGAGCATAAATACATTGAATATCTATGATTAATAACAAATACAAAAACTGAAACAAACATTTGATGTATCCACCAATACGAAAGTGTGCCAATCTAAATCAAAAGGATGTCTTGGGTGTACTGTAAAATGGGCATGTACTGTAGTTGGCCTGTATTACCAGCCTAACAAGATTCTCTGTCATGGGTGATGACAGACTAAGTTAATAGGTACTATCCCCATGCTCACATGAAGTGCTTCCTCAAAAAATAGTTAATCTATCCTACCCTAATCACCAGAGACAAAGTGAGGTGCTATCAAATACCTGTAGTCTTTATTGAGCTGATGGGGTTTGAAGCAGGATTTTGGAGATGGGTGAGATTTATTAACCTGATCATTTCCATAAATACGATACTGAGTATCGGATGCCAACTCAAATCAGGTTGATAGTGGATAAAAACTGAGACTTGTGTTAGAGGCTAGGAGTGTTGTGCTCTACAAACCTCTCAGCCACTAAAAAGCCCTTGATTCACACTGTGTGTGCTGTCAATAAACGGCTATGGACACCCATAAGCCTTTAGCCCAAACCAAAGCTATGACTAACTACCAGCTGAGTGACGCAACCCCAGGGTTTCCCTCAGTGCATTGTAGGCCAGGCAGGCCACCTTGGAAACCTAAAATGAGTAACTAAAGTAAATCTCACATTACAGAGATGGCCCAGACTCGCAGGCCTATGTGAAATGGAGAGCTCTATGTATTTCGGAAACCCTGAAACAATTTACCTGGACACAGTGGCAGATCAAAAGACATAAAAATATAGCTCAAATTAAACTAGCACATTGGAATACACCGCCCCCTTCCTTATTTGCAATATTGTAACCACAAGGTCTTCATCACACAATCCTACTGTCTGATGAAGACATTGTGGTTTTTCTTTTTTTTTTTTTAAATTTTGGTTTGAATTGTTCTGGGGATCTACTAAATGAAATGAGGAAAGTTCAGATGGGTAGACCTCAACCAGCTCACAGTTTTAAATGGATACAATTACTTTTTAGCGATTGATTGTGACTGGTATAGAGGCAACCAGAAAGAAAAAGTGGGTCAGAGCAGAGCAGGAGGTTTCCGGCTTGCTGTTCCTGCTTGCAGTACTTGCCTTGACAGAATAGTGTGTTATACTTGCTGATCACTGGGCTATAATAGTAAAATTAATTCTATATAAAAATCATAAATCAACATAACAAAATGTTATACTGTTTCCAGGAAAAAAATAGCAAAATACTCACCCACAATGCAATGTGATTGTTCAAAACAGGAATTTGTATTTAATTTGTATATTTGATATTGATATTGATATTGCTAAAAGCATGTTCACATGGTGAATGCTCCAGTGTGCAGTATCCTCAGTATACTGTAGGGTTAGTGTATGCACTGAACAGAAACCGAATACAGCGCCTGTCTTGTATTCGCACATGGCCAGTACACCCACATGTTGAACACGCTGTGAAACAATCACTTCCTGAATCTGGGTTCAGTTTCCTGCCAGTGACCCACATTAGGAATACTTTGCTATTTATAAGTTGTTTTTTTAGTACTTTGTACAAAATACGGCAAGGTACGAAATACAAAATGCGTGATACTTGTGATACTGTTGTGCTGCTGCAACCCCAGAATTTCCCCCGGGGATCAATAAAGTATCCACCTATCTCTCTATCTATCATGTACATGGGTCTCAAAAACAGAACTACCTAATTTATGCCTTGACAAATCTTTCAAAATCTGTAGACAACCTGTGAACTTGTTTGCAGTAATAGTGGACCACAAAGGGCTATTTGTGCTCAACATGCTTAACAGCTCTGTTGTATAGTGTATCCTCCCAAGGGGTGTGCGCGCGTGTGTTGCTGTTTTGCTAGGGCTACAACCCAGGAGACCTTTGTGCTTAAGTGGTGGCACTAGACTACCCAACAATACTACCCAACAATGGGACTCAACAATGCACTGCAGACACCCACACACACACATACACAGTCAATTTCATTACTGAGTGAGCTAGCTGAATCAATGTGCATAGAGAGATACTGACAGCATTAGCTGTACCTTGCAACTGCCCAGATATCCCGTGCATATCTATGACCTTGACTATTAGCTCTTGGAGGTGAAATGTGTCTGCCTGTACACTATAATTCATATTATCAAGGACAAGTAAATAGTTGGTGAGTTCCCAGTTCCACAATGCACTGTGTGAATGGACTTTGTAATCACATTGCTATTCCAATGCCATGTAATCTACTGATCAATAATTATTGGACAATAAACTAAATGAGGCTAGGTTGTTCTGCCATTACAGTCTGGTGGCATTTAAAGTGTCAATCCTTTACATATTAATAAATACCCTTTTTGATACTTTCTATTGTTGGCATATTTTTAGCAATAGCCATTCAATGTATGGGCGTTTTTACATTGACAGATACAAATGTTTTACCTTAAGAGACTGTCAACAATGTCTGGGCAAAACTTCTTGTTAAGTGTTTCTTCCTGTTGAATCGTGCCTGGTTTGTACATGGGTGGGGCTGTGCAGAGGAACTACAAAGTTTTGTTTTGAATGGGATTTGCAGTAGGCAAACTCACTGCAGCCAGAGTGCGAATTATACAATGACAATCAAAGGGGGGGTCAACTTTTTCTCCAGGGCGTAAAGGGAACCCAGTACAGTGCAGGCGCGTGCTTCAGTGAACTGAAGTCTTACAATCCTTACAGTATCTTGCTTGTTTAACGTAATGTCTGCAGTCTGTAGATGATGATAAATCAAATCCATTACACCAGCTCATGGGGCATGTCCCACACAACAACTTTTGTAGTCAGGGGTCACCATCACCCATACTATCCTGCTCAGTATTACGCCTGCATGACAACCACAGAAAATACAGGATGCATTATCATCTCTAAGTCCTAATTCTTACAAGTTTCAACTTACTCTTTTTTTTTTGTTAGCACCAAAAAAGTGCCGGACATCTCCTCTCCTCTTGCTCATGTTGACTCTGTGAATGAAGTGTATTAAACTAGCTAGATAGCTAGCTACTTACATTAAGCTACAGCGTCTCCATTGGCTTGCGCGACGCATGCGAGCCACTGCAATGATGGGAATGAGGCAGGCAGATGAGATGTTCAACTAACGTCAAGGTTAAGACATGGTATGGTCCACTTTAGGGGTGTCTGAAATCATATTACAAGATTCTTCCAGGTATGAATATGGGAAATATATTGTAATATTTACGATTACGGGTAAGACGGACATATAAATGTTTCGACCCCCCGACCTGTTGTTTTTACCTCTTTTGGGGGGGTCAACCGTCCAAGTCTTAACTAGGG
>CABFOQ010023603.1:0-14660 GCA_900660455.1 Gephyroberyx darwinii
TAGAGCCCGCTGCAGCCCTGATGCGGTCAGATGCCAAAAGAGAAAAAGAGCTGTCTTCTTAGTCATCGCAGCGGGGGATCAATCTACCTCCCTCTGTGTACTAGAAAGTTGAATCATTTCTCTCTGTGTTTGTGTGTGTGTGTGTGTGTGTGTGTGTGTTTATCACCAAGTGCATATAAGCTAGTGGCAGTGTGGATGTATTTGTGCCACTGTGTGTGTATATATTTGTTACTACCAGGGGTGCAAGTAACGAATGACACTCACCCTTGTTACTGTAAATGAGTGGTTTTATTGTGTATTTGTACTTTTTGGAAGTCAGTAATTTGATCTTTGCTTAAGTCTTATGTTTTCATTTACTTTGCTAGATTTTCATTCGCATCTATTATACAGTGTGATTGTGTAGGCTCTCCATAAGCATTGCATGAGAAACTGGCCAATCGAAAATTGCATCTGCATTAAAGCTGCGCAAGCATATGGAGTAAACATTAAGTTAATTGTAACATGAAATGCTCAAATTTCTCCATGATAATAGATTAGTTAACATTGGCTAAAAATCCATCTATCCAGCTACAGTATTATTGGTTTGGGTTTGTCAAGCTACTTTGCTAGCCTTGCTAGCTAGTCGGATAGCTAATAGTTATTTAATAATGTGGCTGGGAATTTTTCCATTTTTCTTTTAATCTTTTTGTCACAGATCAAATAATGATATGAATTTCAAAATAGTATTTGTAGAATGCTGAACATAGTCTCGAAAAATGTGTAATATCACATCTAGTCCTTTTACACTGCATGAGAAAGACCATATATAAGATACGATTTTTTTTTTTTATAAGTGACTTTTACTCAAGCTGCTTTCTACCTTTGCCTCAGCAGCTTAAACCAGCAATTTTACTTAAATTTCAGCAGCGTAACAGTGTTTCTACTTGAATAGAATACTTGGGTAGACTTTCCGCCCCTGCATACTGCATAATGTATAGCATGACTGTACCTCCACAGCCTGACACTCAATCCTAAAAGGGAAAAAAGAAGAGAAGACATGTTGCGCTTTCGTCAACTCTCCCTTTCATGTTCCCCCACACCTGGCTACAGCCTCTCTCCACCCTGCATCGCCACATCAAAAAGAGGCTTCGGGGCAAACTCACCTCCACTTTACCCCTGAGGGGGCGGCTGACTCAGCCACTGAGCACATCTGCCCTGTTGTTGTTTTTACTACGTTTCCCATCTATCCCTGCCCCCGTCATTCATCTGTCATCGCCTGACAGTCAAGATGTGCGAGGTGCCATGACACTCGTTTTTACCGTAAAAGGGGTAGAGGGAGAGAATCTGTTTTTTTCCTCTTCATACCAGAGGGTTTACCTGTATGACTGAAGGCTACAGTGGGGCTCTATTGATGTGCCAGGGGGTCATGACCCAGGTGATCTAGTTGACTTACTGTGAAAGGTGTGTGTGTGTGTGTGTGTGTGTGTGTGTGTGTGTGTGTGTGTGTGTGTGTGTGTGTGTGTGTGTGTGTGTGTGTGTGTGTGCACGCATTCATGTCGTAATGTCTCAAACCTCTGATCTTTTCCTCCTACAGGTTGCTTCTACTAGAGTGAAAGCTGAGATTGATTTCTGTCTGAGATTTCAATGCGCTTACTTATAATGTGCGAGTGTGAGAATGTGTGTACGTGTGAGAAAGACAGTGCTTGTGTGTGGCTGCATGAGTGCGGTTGTGATAAACAGTGTGGGAAATCTGTGTGTGTGTGTCTGTGATTCGTCACCTCAGACTCGTTACAGCAAAACACATCGGAAACGCTGTAGAAATCTGGATCCAAGTCCGGAATGGCCGGCGCTGGGTTGAATATCGTCTTCACTGTAACAAGACAGGATTATTAGAGTACACAATGATTTATCATCATAATGAACCCATAAATAGTCCAGACACGCTTATCAGAAAATGAAATATTGACATTGGAAACAAGGAAATAATCCATTATATTGTCGACAACAGGGAGCCAAAGCGGAACTTAACCAACACCGCCTGCTGGTTTACTAGCGGCAAGTAGACCAGAGGGGACACGTCTTATATCAACTAAACAAAGCAATCGATTGTGTTGTAAATCATTTTGTGGCTCCCCACAGCTACATCAGCAATTAGGATATGTACACACGTACACAGACGTTTGAGGGAAAAAGATTGTGTATCAACTAACTAACTGCCTCTCTTCACCATAAGGAGCGTACCAAAAATGATACACTCTTTCTTGGTGGGTGACACTGTGCACTAGCCAAAGACCATAACTATTGCTATAAAATGTTCATGGTGCAACATTAGCTAGGAGGTCTTAGGCGGGGCTATTCAACCATGTGCCATGGAGGGCTGAGAGTCTGCAGGTTTTCATTCCAACCAAAACACCACAGCAGGTGCTTGGCACACCTTCACCCACAGAGGAGGAACTAATCAGGTGAAATCACCTGCTGTAGTGTTTGGTTGGAATGAAAACCCGAATGCTCTCTGCCCCCCGTGGCACATGGTTGAACAGCCCTGGTCTTTGGCATGTCACATGTCACTTCGACACTGAGTCAACATGTTAGCTTTGCATGGAAAGTTCCCCCGCTACGTATTTGGAACAGTCCAAACTAGGAAGCTTTGCCTAATCATAACTTGAATCAATTATCACAATCAATTGAATTCTACCAAAATTAGGCCGAGCAATAAATAAATATCCCTTCGGTCTGTAACATATTTCAGTAGGGTTCACGTAATCTGCAACGTCCTGGAATAGACAGGAGTGAACCAGAGCTGACTTCCAATTATTGACTATGACCAAACCTATGTAATTACTCTCAGTAATACACGCAGATCACTACTTATCAAGTAGCTTTCAAGCTACTACAGCAGTGACAATGTCCCTCATTGACATATTTTACCATTGTGTGCTGGGTTTGCCATTCGCTATGTTCTGCTGTCACGGTCTGCCATTACCTTAATTATACTTTCAAGGGGAACAAAGGCTAGCGGGCTACCGTAGGGGATTGCTATCGCAGCAAACGCTCAAGTGGATAAGCTTCTATAAAAAGACCCTTTAAAAAGATCAAATTAGCATTCCCTCGGAAAAATAACGTCGGGAGAGAAGAGGCCCGGGGGAGATGGTCTTACGTTGTTATGTTGCATGCTTTTGTAATGCACCTCTTGCTGCGTTAGGTTTCTACACGAGTCGTAACCCTATGTGTGTTAAGTGTATTACCGTGTGGGTGAGCTGTGACCCTTTCTGTGTGTGTGCGAGTGAAAGGGAGGGTGTGTTTGTCAGGAGTAAATCCTCTGAACGTGTTGCACATCACTGTCTTATGCATATCCATGAGATGTAAGCATTACTGCATCTAATACTGTGATGTCTGTGTGTGTGTGAGGATAAGCCCAGCTTGACGAAGCGATTAATTCCGATATCTCTGTGTACAAAATAAAGCCTCGTGTTGAGTGTGTGTGTCTGCGTGTGTGTGTGTGTGTCTGTGGTGACATCAAAGTCTGTTGTGCAAATGTGTGCCTAGTTGCAGCGTGTGTGCGTGTGTTTGCGTGGGCGCATAAGAGAGCAGCTGCGTGGGTTTGTGCAGGGCTTCGGCCACCTGGCGCTTTGAGGTGGATGCTGGGCTGCCTGCAAGTAAAAGTGGAAACAACGTGACTCTCACATACACACACACACACAGTGTATGTTCACCCAGATGAGCTAAGGCCACGTCACACAAAAATCTGTGTGACACTGGGGTCTCTCTCTCTCTCTCTTTCTCTCTCTCTCTCTCTCTCTCTCTCTCTCTCTCTCTCTCTCACACCTCAGTTTCCTCCAAGACAAGCAAGAGAGAGATCTCTGGATGGAAACATTTCTGCAGAAAAACAAGCACATCCATTTCCTCAACCTCATTCCATCTTTTTATACCTGCTCCCCATTGTGGTTGTGGAAGAAAACTTCAATATGCTGTGTGACATGAGTACTATACATATGTATTAACAGTAGTAGTAGTTGCAGTACATATATGCCACGCTGTATTTGATTCATGTACCCTGGGAATGCTTGTTCAAAGGATACAGAAAAAGCCTGGCACTGAGTGTCTCCAAGTGATTTGTCTCCCAATAATTTCGTCTATGCTAGTGACCTTGGTACTGAGACCAGAGGTAAACCAAAAGGGGCTTGTGTAACTTGTAGGTATAAAGAATCTGCTCACTCTTAAAGGGGCAGAGAAATGCTTGAATGCTGTTTGAGCTGCATGCTCTCCATGCTGCAACATGATTAAATGCTGCTTAAACTTCCAGTGGCAATTGACTTCTTTGACAAATTTCCACAACACCATCTACTGTGTCACTATATAACGCTTAAGTTTGTGTGAAAATGTGAGGTTTTTTTTAACATACTAATGTAGAACTTCCATCTTTAATTTGCCTTCCTAACCTTTCTCTCCTTCACTAGCCTCATAATCCCTTCTGTCCAATGGGCAATAACAGGCAAAAAGGTGAGACCAGGTTCAATACTGAGGCAACTCATTTAGACTATCCCGACCAATTTAAAAAAGGAGGCCCAGCGCTGCCTCCTCTCTTTCCTATCTACCATCTGTGGCGTGATCACAAATGTTTGCATCCATCATGTCACTTCAGCATAGATGCCAAATGCATAGACACAATGCTGCTGAACCATACATGCTGCAAAACGTAGCCACGTAGAGATCCTGAATACCCACGCATGAGGGAATTTGTCGATGCAATGGGCTGCTACTGTAGATGTCAAGAGTATTTGGTGAACCGTTGCATTGCTTTCGCTCCAGGTGTGAGTGAAACCACACACACACACACACATACACACACAGCTGCTGGGACAGATGTGGCACTGTGATGCGTACACACTGAGTCACATCTGGCATGCGTGTGTGCGTGTCATGACTCAGGTCTTTTGGTTCAAAGTTGAAGGAATCGCAAGACGGGCCAAACACGCTGGGCGAAGCAGTTAAAACTTACAGCGGTTTACTGCTCCGGTCGATCTGAGAGGAGAGGTAGACGGAAAACAAGGGCAGAAGCAGAGGGAAAGCAGAGGGAAACGGAGTGAGAAAGAGATCTCACACACACACACACACACACAGACATACACACAAGACATGAGTCACCAGTGAGTATCTGAAAGGGCTTTAAGAGGCTCTAATTGCATCTGGTGAGAAATATAAAAGTGGCTTCTTGCTCAGACAAGGAAGAGGGGGAGAAAGCGTGAAGAGGGAAGAAGAAAGAAAGGGAGGGAAACTATGCAACTCATACGGTTTCCTCACTTCTCGGAATCAATTTAATTCCACTGACATTCTCCATATTAAACGATAGGTGGAAATAAAATATACATATAGAGGAGTTCTGCTCTCAAATATTTACATGCAAACTCTGCTTGACTTGTAATCCGGACAAATGTATCTTTAAGAGCTGGCATCCACAGCACGTGTGGCTGGCTGGTGACATTTGCGTAATTCAAGCGGCACTTCACTCCCGCGTCATTAAACCCTCACCGCCAAACCCATTAACACCAATTCTCTCCGGAGAGCGCCATTTACGCAATGTTCTGGTGCCGCAGTGTCGAGATGGCGTCTTTGACGGTGCCTCCGCTCGCCTTGCCTCTCTCCCGGCGCCACATGCCGAGCCTGATCCCGCCGGACGGTCGACGTAGCGAGGAGGATCACGGAGAGGATGGCACTCCGCAAGGCCATCTGGGTATCCCATCTGCAACACTGTTATGGCTGCGACTCTGCTCTTGTTCTGGCACCCCGTGGTGTGCGATTACCGTCGACAGGCCCTGATGACAGGGACGTGAGGCTCCCCAGACGTCTCGAATGACGTAGAGGGCTTCTAATAATAGGGCGTTATTAAAGATGATTAGCTCAGTAACCTGGTTATCACCAAAGGGTGGAGGGAGGGAGGGAGGCAGTCTAAAATAGTGCTTTGTTTAGATGGGACTCCAAGGCCCCTGCAGGGTTTGGCTGGTAGCAATGTTTGGAAAGAGATGCTTGTTAATGTAGAATATGAGCAGGAGGGACAGAGAAAAAAACTCAAATCAAAAAAGATTTTCATATTCCTATTGTCCTCAACTGAGGCCAAGGTATTAAGACCTCAAGGAAGTAAGAGTCAAAGGGAAGCCACTTAAAGGGTTTGATTATAGGAATTCCTCTATTTACATGCATATAAGATCAAAGATGTTCAATGAAGACATTTTTAAAATGAATGTTATTGTATTTTCAATAATCAATTTTTTGGCAGTTTCGAACGAACTCCAGCCAACGCATCACAGCCGGACTTGGTCTTGATTGGCTACCCTCAATAAAGAATTACCAAAATCGTTTCAATCAGGAAAGCATTTGAACCGGAGAGCCTCCACTCCACTATACCTCAATTTAATTAGAGGTGCTGGTATTGTCAGCCAATCAGGGTCCAGTATTGTGACTCTTCTGAAGACTTAGGGCTCTATTGTCGTGACAGAGCATGGTGGATGGCCGGGCTTTGTGCCAGAGAAGTGGCACGTTCGTCAGGTGTGCGCAGGTTTTTTTTCTCACCTGCACCTTGGTATTTTGGTCAACGCTGTGAACTTGACTCCTCCTAAGTGGGAGGAAAGGCGTGGCAATTTTGGTGTCAAGGACTACCGGAATTTGCCACACCACGTCAAGAGCATGCTGCTTCAGGCACAGGTGTGTTTTATGCTAGTTTTGTGGCTTTACCACACCTTACCTTACCACACCATGTTTTGTGTATGATATATTGGCCAATTTCACTTTGAGATAAATCCCTCAAGCAGAAACGCTTACTGATTGGTAAACTAGGCCGTATATTCACTTGTGGCGATTCTGCAGCTCACACACAAGAACATCAGTTTCCTCTTGGGTGAAGCTTTTGTGGCGGAGTCGCTCCAGACTGTTTTCTTCCATCACCAAATTGTGAGAGTGCCATGCCGTTTCTTTAAAAGGGAAGGAAAAGAGGTGATTTGATTGGCTCACTACACCTACTGCAGCCAGGAAATTACCAAAAATTTGTCAACACGTCTTGTGTGCTCGCACTGTGCGCCATTGATTCATAAATACCCTTTTAACTAAACTACATTTACTCACAAAACACCCTAAAGAACAGCGTCCTTATCCTGAGCCGTAGTATATTTGAAAACATAATTACGAAAACGGAATAATATGGGACCTTTAAAAAGCCTGTCTACATGTGGAATGCAAACAGAAACAGAAATATGCACATTAATACGACTGTGATTTATAGGGATCCCCTTCCCCCATATTGAGTTTTTCAGTCCTAAGCAAATGTCTTGTAGGCACTGATATAAGAATTAGAAACCAGACACTGAAAATGTCTGCTTGGTACAGAAATAAAACAGTCCGCTGCTCTTTTGCCCCTACCAGGGTATCTGCAGGTTTCAGGAAGCCAAATGTACAACTTTCGAAGGCCTTTTTAATGCTACCTGGAACTGAACACAAATTAAAAAATTGTAACACCAATTAAAAGAAATTCTGATTGAACATTGCTATTCAAAGTCCAGTTGTGTTTATTAAAGCAGATACAATGAAAATAAACATGATGTGCATATTACACTACCCTGTTCTGTATTAATCTATGATTGGGCGTGCAGCACAAATGATCCCTTTTCTTACACAGTGAAAAAATAGGAGCTTGAACGACACACGTAGACATACAGTACCATATGCGTTCACTCACCGTTGTTCTCACGGGCCATGCGTAGTGCCTGCAAGGACAACTTCGGGCTGATCTCCAGCTGGCAGACCAGCACCTTTGCCTGGCTGAGGGCTGGAAGAGTGCCCTGCAGCTCCTCGCTGCCCAGCAGCATGTTGGCACCGGCCACGATCACGATGGCATTCTCACCTGCCCGAGGACGGGGAGGTACACCGAGAGAGACGATGAGAATACAACAGCCACTACATGCTGACTGTGAGAAACCATAGGAAGTCTAAATTCCATAATTAGGGCTAAATTAAGACTACGTGACATGAGAGACCAGGGTGACTTCAATACGATTTTTTAAAAATGTTGGGTTCGGAGAATGAAGGGCAATACTCCAAGTGTCATTTTGGGTGAAAATTAGTTTTGTAACAAATTAAAAGTCTTGGCGAGATCCATTTAGCACATCGTTAAAATTGTGGCATGGATAAAATTAACAGTGTCAGATAGGACTTCAAGGACACTCTCCTGTAAGTCAGCCTTTCTGGAAGGCAGACTTATAGACTTCATGTGATGCAAAATAAAGAATTGCTGTCAGTTTTAAATGTGCTGCAAATGAACTATGACATTCAGGCACTTTTTAAAATCCACCTTTTCATATCCTGCTTTCAAAATTGTCCCTTTTCATTCCTTTCAGCATAAATACCATCTGTAATTAAAATTGGACCTTCAGAAAACTTAAGACAAAACAATTTTTTTGGGGACTTTATGTTACATAACCTTCATATTTAAAATAAAGCTTCTCCCACTTCCTGCTCACTTGGTTGTGTCCTTGAACATACATTTTGATCTATAAAGAAAGCAGGTTAAATTAACAGTGGATTCAAACTGATGGAATAGACCATCTATCTTCTGTTTTTATTTTTTCTTAAATGATAATCTTTCCAGTAGACCTCTACTTTACAAAGATTTCATTGCTAACAGGAATGGCATGTGGATGTATGGGGATGTACTGAAGCATTTCCTGTGCACACCAAAGTCAAAACATGCGAGAGACATGAGAGACATGCGAGAACACATACACACATCAGAGTGTAACAGCTTGTTACATCAACTGATTGTATTTCCAGGATGGTAGAAATTGAACTCTGTGCGGAAATGGCTTGGATTCTCGTAGATTGGAGCCTGTGGATACTCAGCATGGCCAGGCACACTTAAGTGTTTGTGCGTGAGTGTGTGTGTACATCCAGTCACTTTGACCATTGGTGAGTCAATGAAATGACAGAATGCATGAAACACTACCCTGACCCTTAGCACTTGTTTATTTGCTTCACTCATTTGTTTAAATAAAAAGTAGGTAGCTAACTTATTGCACTTTTACCTTAGCACTGGTTCTGCTCTTAGATACTTTTAGGTACGTTTAGAAAGGAAATGCACCTACAATTTCTGGTGACTAGTAGTTCTCTTGCCTACCTATGTTGAATGCAGTCGCTTTGGATAAAAGCGTCTGCTAAATGCCTGTAATGTAATGTACTCTGTGTTTGTGTGTGTGAGTGAGAGAGAAAGAGAATAAGAAAGAGTGTGTTGAGAGTGCACATGCATTCCTGTTTGTGTGTGTTCGTGCACATGACATTTCCACCACTCAAAGAGCTTTTAGGATCTCAGCAGGGTAGTACGCTAGCGGCTAAAGTGTTTACCTGCATCGTTGACAATAATGGAGGCAGCTCCTGTGGCTGCATCAGAGGTCTGCCATACAAACTCTGACAGAGAGAGAAAGAGAAAACGAAGGAGAAAGAGGGAAGGGAGGCACAAGACGGAGAGTTTGAAAGCAGCTATTGTCTTTTATGCAAAAATAAATTCATTTATTTCCTGGATCTTGATTTGATGGGGTAGGCTGAAACCTTTAAACAGCTTTCACCATACACACTTCTGAAAGTCAGCATACTCGTCGCTACTAATGGTTTTGGAGCCCGTTTGACTCAGGTCAGTACTTTTGACTATGAAGAGAAGACAGGTCACAAACATCTCGAGCATGAAATATGCAGCTTTTCAGAAGCAGTTTTAGTTTTAATAAATGTAAGTGTTTAACAAGCAGTGACCCCAGTTCTTTTAGTATTCAAAAATCCCCAAAAATTCAAGGATATTCAGAAACCCCTCGTAACTAGGAACAATTTAGAAAATGCAGACTGAAAAAATAAACCATTGATCTGAAAGTGACTTTTGTGCCACGCACAGTGGAAATGTCACTCAATGTGGCATGCAATATTTTTAAAGAAATCCATCTTACCTGTGTGAACGCCATTGTCCTTGAAATTCTGGATGTAGTTTGCTCCAAAGAAGTCTTTACCGACCTAGAAAGGATTGAATGTAAAACGATTAGAAGAAAGAGAGAGTCAAGCGAGGTCAGACTTGGTTAGCGGCAACTTTTGAAGAGCAGTATACTCAAACCTCAGTTGGGTTGGATTTCCTTGTACCCTGCCAGCATACTGGCATCGTGCCGCCGCCGCAAATGTGCAAAAATGAACACACAAAGTCAACAAACGCACACACATGCACATCCACGACCAGCTGCGCCAAGCCTTGAAGATACAATAACCCCGCCTTGACGCCTCTTCACGTCCACCTCTCCTTCGTTTTCTTCCCCCCTTCCCCTCTTCCCTTCATCCGCACAGGGATGTCCACATCTATAACTACTTGGGGTTGCAGGATGGGGTCCCCACCTTGCCCCGAGGCACCTACTTCGAACCCACGCTTTCCAAAAAACGTGCCAAAAGGCGGGCACTTCTAGCTGCCTGTGATGTTGGGTTGGGGTTGGTATTGGCTGCTTGGCCCCATTCTCTTTGAAGACCGGCCTTCCGTCTTGGATGTTTTCGACAAGCCTGGGTGTCTATTTTTGGGTTCTCCCCATGCCCAGAGAGCTCCTCCCGCACTGGGCTGTTATCGATCTAGCGTCTTTGTTCTGACAGAGGTGGGGCTCTGGTGCTTTAGTGCTCGGGTTGAAAGGCCACTCTGAGCCTACTGATTGGAGACTTGGGTTAGCATGGTATGGGAATAGGCTTGTTTGAAGCGTGGGTGGGTGTATGCATGCGGTATGGTATTGATCAAGAGAAATGAGGCATGGAGAGTTGATGTGGTGGTGAAATGACTGACTGGAGTGTGAACGAAGCTAGAAGGTTTATAGTGGGAGTTGTTAACTGGTTGGTGGACTATGGGAGGTAATTGTTGGGTATTTGTGCTCTCCTCTTACGGTGAAAATGGCATGAAAAGGTTAGACAAGCCAAATGCATTGATTTTCATGCATATGCACACATTCATGCAAGGAGACACTCAAACACACATACCCACGCAGAAACACACTCAAAGTACAGTACAGCAGCACTGCACCGCTGTGCATTTGAATCCGGTTTCATACCTTGGCGACCATAATGGCCTTGGCCCCCATTCTTGCAGCCTGTATGCACTGGTTGGCCCCTTTGCCTCCGAAACCAATGAAGAACTTGTGGCCATGGATGGTTTCCCCCGCATTGGGTAGCCTTGGTGCCTGGCTGAGACAAAAATGGCCACTGAGCACAATAACAAGCAGATTCACATAAGACATTTACCACAAGGGATTCACAAGTGACAGAACTTAAATTAATGAATTGGTTATTTGTCCTCAACGGTCACTTGTCACACTGCAGATAAAGGTTTGTACATTCTTTCTTCCATTCTTCCAAACTTTTCTTTAGCATTGTTAGTATTCCTCATTGAATCTGAGGAGCACAGCGTGTGGCTAACTGCGCCCCGTGGCTTCAAAATGTCAAGGTCTGCCCCCAAGGCCAATTCCCTTTCTTGATTTAGTGATAATTATAATACTGCAGAGGGTTATAGTGAATGCCGTTTCTCAGATTTTGGTCTTGCAAAGGCCTTTTACTGAAACGTCAACAAAATGTAAAGAGTGCAGCGGAGAATAGAGTCCTAGAAGCTTTTTTCCTTGAACTTTTCTTCCCCTTTCCTTTTTCACACTCACACATGACAGTGGGGTCAAAGCAGTAATTTAAACGTGGACTGAACATGAAGTCAAAAAGTGCTTGATCACCCTAGGAAGTTGTCTAGATATTTTGTAGTTGGTTATGCCTGCACTAGTTTCCAAGTTCCCTAATGATGCAACCAGTGGGACCCGGAGCTGTCTCAACTCGACATTGCCAGCACCAGTAATGTCTGACTCATCAGGGTTGGGTAAAGTCCCGCCCCTCCCCTCAGGGCTGATATGCCACAGGTGGGTGCCCTCAAGAGGCGCTGTCTGTTCGATTCCTCCAATCACAGAAGCGGAGTGGGTAGTGAGTAACATACTGTACGTCAAGACACTGTGGTCTGGCCCTAGGCCAGTGCTGCCCAGGGCCAGAGGGTTTGTGGATGGCAAAATGTTGTCATAAACTTGTTTTTCACCCTGTTGTTGCTCTTTTACGTGTGTGTGTGAGTGTGTTAGTAGCAGGTGTGCCATTACAGTAAGTTCACTCAATCTCAGGATTTCCAGTAACCTAGATGCTGATAGCAAACACTGGAGGTTGTTATGAAAGGCTTTATTTTTACACGTGCACGTGAAAGCATTACAATGTTCAAAGCTACGACGGGAAGTAAGGTCAGTGTGGCTGAAATGTACTGCTGTGGTGAGAAGGAAACTGGACAAAAGGTAGAGCACAAGAGTGTAAACACAGTTCTGTGCACGTACACATACATACACACACACACACACACACGCGCGCCTACTCTGAAGTACTTCACTTAGTGCAGCACTTTCAGTAAAATTCTGTCACCACTGTACGGTTCTTCCATGCCCGTCTGTGTTGGAATGCAGCGCTGCATTTGGCTGACAGCTACTTGAGACCGGATGACTGACAGGTAAGATAAACAAATTCCCAAATTCTTGAGTAAACCCACCCACGCCTCCTTATGCCCAGACAAAAACGTGGCTATTGTTGTCTGTCTGGAGAGCACCAAACAAACGGGACGGCTATGTGCTAGAATGGAAACTCCATGCACTTTCTCCCACAGACCCAAAAGGCCAAAACAGGTGTTCAGTGACGTGTTTGCTTTGAGGCTGGCTCTCATTTCCCTCTCCTCGAGTTTCTATTAAAATCATTCCTCAGCTGTTGGTAAGAAATAGGGGAAGTAGACCCGGACAAAAACAAATTTAAAATGCAGTTTCCAGTGTCTGAACTACTCGAGATGCACTTGATTTGTCTTTCGCAACACAGACAGTGTCACAAAAAGTGAATCCAACACTTGCGAAATGTAATGCGCCTCATGTTTTTCCCTCTGTTATTCAAAATGTATTCAATTACTGTTTAGCCCAGGAGTGACAAGTAGGCTGTATGGGCAAAGTAAACAGAACACATAACACGATTTGAGTGAGCTAACCTTCAACTTGTATTGTGACTCATAGAAGTAGCTTTTCAAGCTCGCGCCTCATCTTTTGCAGATATTGAAAGGAAATGCTTTGTGCTCATCTTTGTGTATTTCCTTGCTCCCTAAGTCCCACTTTGCTCCAGCTCCAATAAAGCAGTGCAAGGTCACGGGCCTTAACAAAGAAGAGATTGAGCGAAGAAGGAACACCTCGTATGGGCACAGTAAGCTGATTTGGCAACAAGAGGTGCAGTGTAGGAATCTTTGTGTGGTCGGACCATTTCTGTGGCACCACAAGTCAGCAATCTGGCCCATATTTAGGGATATAAGAAGCCACATATCAAGCTGTTCCTTCTTGAAAATGGTTGGCTCCCTATGGATCATGTCTGAACTTGAGTTTGTGTTTTGCATTCACATTTCTACATGGTTCCTACATGGATAAGGCATATATCCCAGAATAATGATTCCACAGCCTACTGAAAGGGGCATTTAGTGATCAGTGACTTTGATCGATCTCTATTGGCGACCAAGGAACTGCAGCAATGCTGACAGATCTCTGGCACAGCTGTAATTGACAAAAATAATCTAAGTAATCTAGCTAATTGGCAGCAGAGATCCATCAGAAAGGTCTAATGAAAAGGTAATATATCACCATGCAAAATACCGTAATAACAATACCGCTTTGTCATTTGCTTGTGTTGAGACGCTGGTCGCTTGCTCATAGCACCGTCCTCCATTGTTGAGCAACTGAAAAAAATGTGAGTAGGTGGTGGGTGGCGGAGAGTTTTTGTTCCACAACAGAGAAGCGCGGAAAGTGAGTTTGGAGATCCAGAAATCTCATCAGCTTGCAAAACAATCGTTGAGTCATTGGTTTTGATCAGCAATCAAACCCCTGCAGATATATGTATAGTCATTTTGTGCTGTGGGAGAGTAAAAACTTGACTTATTGCACCTATAAGTGTAAAATGGGTTTAACAACTAAGGCGACCCATTGATCAGGATTATACAATGAGCAATCCTGTGAGGAACAGTCACAGAAATAATATGTGTCAATGGACTGACAGGCCTTGAATGGTGGTTTCTTAAACCTTCTCAGCCGGGACCCAAATTTGAGCGATTCAGTCTTGGATTCAGTCTAATAAAAACATAGGGTAAAGTGACTACCATGTTGTGACAGGAACAATCCTGTGACACATTTTGGATCCTCCCCATAGTGTAGGAAACTCTGATTTCGCTGATCAGGTGCAAAGTGCTCTACAGTCAGTGACTCGGGAAGCTGTGGCAGTAGGGGGCACTGTCTGGCTTTGGCAGTGGGTTAAAGACTGATCTGTTGAAGGGGGGGGGTGCTCCTCCCCTTGTGCACTGCAGATAGGAGACAATTAAACATAAGCCTTTTACCATGGAACAATGTGATGTAAAATAGGAGCATAAACAAGATGCATAATAGACTAACATCACAAACACATGCTTTACATTTTGTATGAAATTTAAGTAAATGAGAGAGTGTGTGTGTGTGTGTGTGTGTGTGTGTGTGTGTGTGTGTGTGTGTGTGTGTGTGTGTGTGTGTGCGCGCGGGGTGTGTGTGTGTGTGTGGGCGGGTGTGTGTGCG
>CABFOQ010023609.1:0-13578 GCA_900660455.1 Gephyroberyx darwinii
AACGTCAGCAAGACCAAAGAGCTGATCGTGGACTACAGGAGGCTGCAGGGAGGGAGGCACGCACCCATCCACATCGGGGGAACAGCGGTGGAGAGGGTCAGCTGCTTCAGATTCCTGGGTATCAACATCAGCGAGGCCAGCGAGGCAGCGGCTCTTCTTCCTCCGGCGGCTGAGGAGGTTCGGCATGGACTCCAGGATACTCACCAACTTCTATAGATGTACCATCGAGAGTATCCTGGCTGGCAGCATCACGGCCTGGTACGGCAGCTGCACCGCCCTCGACCGCAAAGCTCTGCAGAGGGTGGTCAGGTCGGCTCAACGCATCACCAGGACTGAGCTGCCAGCCATCCAGGACCTCTACAGCCAGCGCTGCCTTCAGTACAGCTTCAGTCCTCCTTGGGATGCTGTCATGCAAACATTTAATTTCAAATGAGAACATTTTGATATTGGGAATGTATTCCAGTGCTTTAGATTTATGAACGTAATATTTACCCAGAAGGCACAATGATTTCTGAGTATAACTGACACTTTAATTGTCATATCAATAGAAAGAAAGAAAACCATATTCTATACGACATATCTTTCCAGAAGGAATTGGAGAAGCAATAGTTATAAAATAGATGAAACAATGATTGTTTAACGTACATAGAAACTTATTAGAGATACAAACTGTAAAAATTATATTTAAAACATTCATGCAAGAGTAGTATACATATCCAATATGTATGCAAAAAAATAATGAACATCAAAACTGAACACCACTACTCCAGTCTACTTTTCACAGCTTTCTTGACATTTGATGTTTGATTTAATCTTGTGTACTGTTCGGATTCCTTACAAAATAACACAAGAAATAAAGCAGATTCATGGGAATGCTTACATTTGTGGATCTGATTTATTTGTGTCTCACCTTCTTGGTTAACAAGAATATCTGAGGGCCTTTCTACATCTTTCTGATATAGAGCCATTCACTTTTCGTAAAGGGGCTGTCGTGCAACCAAGCATGAAATAGTGCATGCTCTCTGTTACAGGAAGGAATTATTTGACAACGGAAGTAGAACAAACTGGTGCGTTGAGACTTCCGGTGTTCCTTAATACCGCGGAGCATATTTCAGGTTTGTTTAACCATTCCAACTAGTAGGAAATCAACTTTAATCACATATTCCAGCTAGGTTTTTAACGGGAGCTACGAACACAACTGTAACTTGCTCAGTGTTCACGCTACGCTCCCGAAAATCAGTTACAGAATGTGTTTAGCGCCAGTCGCTCGCGGTTATTTGCGCGTTAGCAAAACGTTGTTCGGCAGCTAACCAACGTGCTAGCGCCAACTGTTGTACTCACAACAACAGCGGCCAAGTCGCTCTCTCATTCACCGTTATACTTGATATGCTGGTAAATACTGCTGCTTAATGTTCACCCGACGTGCCTACTAGTAACTCGAGGTATAACAATATCGGTGGCTATCTTGCGTCTCCCAACTGGCGCAGTAAAGTAACGCGTAGCAACGTTAGCTTAACTTCATCCCCCTGTACGTACCTCACGCCAAAACCTTAGAACGCCACTTAAGACCGTTTCTGAATCGCGAGTGTCCGCTGGTTAATTCGGCGTACATATTATCCACCAAGCAGCACTTTATTGCAATAACAATCCCAATTTCCAGATGTGGTTCGCACTGCTCGCTACCACTCACGGTGTATTTTGGCGGAAGAAGGTTGTGGGGACAAGAAACAAAATCTAAAAGTTGAAATGTTATTGAAATAAATACTGCTCGGTGTTGGATGTCATGCTCTACCAGGTATGTACGTACCTGCACCGGTAAACAAGCTAACCGTTTGGCGTAACTATCTTTATACGGGATAACGGCACAATTAAGAGGGGGGGAAAATAAAATAGCTCTTCCACAGTCAAAAAATGACTACTACTAATAATAGGTCTAAGATGAAAATGAGTAACTACATCGTACACAACATGTTCCGAGCTGGCCGCTGCTGAATTTGCCAGGGATATTTTTAACTTTGATATTTTTTCAGATTCTCTTTGGACGTATAAACGCGTTAACGCCTCCTCCTCCTCCACAGCCTGAGATTTAAACTACCTTCAGTCATTCTTGGATTGGTGTGTTTTGTTTTGTATTTTCTTTTTACCAGTGAAAGTGGGTTCTTTCTGGTTTCTGCCATGGATAACCGAGTACACGGAACCCAGGTAACAGGGAACAAGCTGGATTCTCATCCTTCCCTAGTAAAGTCACCCCTGATAAATGGGAGGGGAAAGTAGCAGGCACCAATAGTGGATAAGACCTTTTCTGTGTTGCGTCTATTAAATACATATTGGCATTCCTCCTGTCCTAACGTAGCCTTCCTGTTGTTTCTCTGTATGTATACCCTGAACCTAATATAGCATTTAGCTCCTTTTTAGCTTGGCTTATAATACAGGCGCTGATATTGTCAGACAGTGAAGGAGATCATTCCCTCTTCCATGAGTTATAATGATTCAGATGAAGCCGAAGTTACATTGAGGCTTGACAAACACCTTGGTTTGTGTGTTGCAGGCGGTGGAGAGTGGGCGCTGATGGGGGACGAAAAGGAGACCTGGAAAGTGAAAACACTTGACGAAATTCTACTCGAGAAAAAACGCAGAAGGGAATTGGAAGAGAGGACAGAGCCCAAGCGTCAGAAAAATGTAAATGATGAAAAGCCGAGAGCCGTAGCACGCAGACGACATGTTGTCACCACTAATGATCCATCCACACACGCTGTTACCTATGGTGTAACCAAAATTAAACCACTCGTTTCGGGTTGTGTCGGGAATTTGATTGGATCAGTCTGATTCCTTTTACAGTCTTTATGTTAAATCTTGTGGTCATTTTTTTAATAAATGGGTAAAAATCAAAGTCAGTCTGTTAATTAAAGCTTAGTAGTTGTTCTTCGCAATCGTTTAACTGTAATATCGGCCAAACACGCCCAGTAATAGCGGGTCTATTTGTGATGCCTTTGTATTCACATAAAGGCACATAAATCAATCCGGGTTAATATCAGTCCGTGACGTTTTTATATAACTAACTATCCCTTTTGCTACTCTCTATCTGATTGCTCTAACACAATGGTGATCCAACCTCACGCCAGTTCATAGTCAGTAAAGCTTTTACGTTTACTGTTTTAGGTAGGTCTTTTCCAGGAAGACTCCTCTGGCGGACAGGAAGTGATGAGTTTTACGTGCAGTCAAAAACACAACAGCAATGACCACTTAGCACCAAAGATGGAGACAAAAGAACATGATTTTGTGCATTTTAAAATACAGCTAACAATACACGGCATTAAAAAAAAACGTTCTTTATAGTCCACTACATGAGATACATTGAAATGATTGCCTGGTTGTCTCTGGGACGCCCCGAACCTGAATTGATTGTAATGCAGCATGTTGTCGTTATCATCGAGAGTTTTAGTGTCTCCTGGTCTGCATGCTGTTTCAGAGGCTTTTCCACCCTGACAATGCAGTTCTGGGGAGACTCGCAGTATTTAATATTTTGGCATTAAAACGGTCACATTTATAGTAAAATATCTGCTATCGGCAGCATCAGTCCAAAAAATATTGGCATTATCCTCTAGAATCCCATTTCTTTTAAACTCTTCTTATTAGAGAGTGATTGTTTCAATGCTGCTACTTAGGAAATAGTCTCTATTAGCTTTGTATTAGATCTACACCATTCCTTCTACAGGGTGCCTGCAGGTCCTGAAAAAGTCTATCTTGATAGATAACTTGCAGACACCCTGCTTATGCTGTTGTGAAAAGGTTTGTCCAGAGAAAGTTGCAAGGGCGTCTGGCCTTGACGTGGCCTTCCTCCTGCCGCAGACGAGAACTGATTGACTGATTCCCCATCTTGAGCCATGTTGAACATTTCTCCGAAGCTTTAACCATGTGATCTCTCTGCCTGTTGTCCTCTACAGTTCGCTCAGTGTCCTGTTCCACAGGCGGATGATCGGGAAGCCAAACGAGACACTCCGGAGGAAGGAGAACTACGGGATCAAAGGATGGAAATAACAATTCGTAATTCCCCGTACACCCGGGACGACTCTACAGAGGACAGGTACTCGATTGTAGGAGAGATCAGTCAATATGTATTTTTACTCGGACTCAAATGGGGGAAAGATGGGTTTGATGGCGGAAATAAGGCATGTAATAGTATCACTACACAATGTGTCATGATCTAAAAAGGGCACAGTATGCATTGTAGTGTGATTTCACCAACTGTGGCTGGTTATTGTTTGGAAATGGAATTGTCTTGGCTACAGTCTTTTGTTGTAACATGTAACTTAGTCTTTTGGCCTAGTGGAAATATCATTCTCAGTGTGTATCTGATATGCAGCCAACACCCATGCAGGTTAATGTACAGCATGGTGTTGTGAATCACTTGTGTAGCAACACTCAGAGAGATTGGCAGCTAAAAATGTGACAATAAAATTGATCTCTCCTGTGCTATAATTATATATATATATAACATTAAAAAAAACACTTAAATGAAAATAAACATAAAACATTTTTCAGTCGTCAGTATTGTTGTGATCCAGTCGGTACCTAAACCGAGTTTCATACCCAGCTCTTTCACTGCAGCATTGATTAGTTAGCTATTAATCAGCTATCAGCTTTTCCTGTCAGGTTTATGTGTTGCATCTACCTCAGGTTCAGACTCCCTTTGGCTTTCTTCCTCCTCAAGGCTTTTTCCTTGTAAAATACTTTTCAATGCTCATCTGAGGGAACAAAAGTTCAATGCACAGGATTTTCCACTTGTTGATTGCGTGACTTGTTGGATATATAGACTCCACTAGCAGCTGGGGTAACGCCACTTCGCGGACAGTAACAACCCAAGTTCAATAGTTAACAATAACCATACGTTGTCGAGTCTATCAGGTTTTTGTCAGACGGCTATTTTTAGTCTGCACCCATAACGAGAACAAAAATCATGTCACTGATTCTTGACAGTCTCAATATTTCCTTTGCGTTTCTGTAGGGGAGAGGAAGACGAATCACTAGCAATCAAGCCTCCCCAGCAGATGGCGAGGAAAGACAAATCTCACCACAGAAAGGAGGAGAAGAGAAAAGATAAGAGACGGCATCGCAGCGACTCTGCTGAAGGAGGTGTGGTACTTTTTTGTCTGTGTGTAGTTTTGTTACACCCATTTTGGATACGAAAATGTGTTTTACAGCTGAACACTATAGATTTGGAACAATATTTGCGAGTTTGCCTCCACAGCGGTGAAACACGTACGACCCAAAGAGAAGGAGAAGGAGCGAGAGAGCGACCGCAGGAAGCGTCAGTGGGAAGAGGACAAAGCCCGGCGAGACTGGGAGAGGCAGAAGCGAAGGGAACAGGCCAGGGCCCATTCACGCCGAGAGAGGTGATCACCAGCCCTGCAGAAGCACCTATTCCATAGAAACACACACTCGCTCCACATCAGTATTAGAGTGCGACCCTGCAGGAGCGAGGATCCATTCAAGAACATGTGACCAAAGCGGCATCAAACATTTTAAATCTGTCTGGAGTGAATGCAAAGCTAGAGTCCTTAGCTTTGCACACACACACACACACACACACACACACACACACACACTCACACTCTCTTTCTCTGAAACACCGGGATCACATTTAATCCATAATGCATTTATGTTGCTAGAAACCATAGAAGAGCGTTAGATAAAGACCTTGTAGTGAGAATAGCAGGAATATTGAGATTAAACTCATCAGACGTGGGTATTGGCTTTAGTATTACTATAGTATTACTACTATAGTACTACTACTAGGATTCAACTGATGTTGGTGTTTTTTGAGTGAAGCTGCCAATAGCTGCCTTTGTGCTGATGTTAAATCTTTAAATTTGACCAGTTTCTTGCCAAACACTGGACCACGGGACACTAAAACTCCCCACTGACACCCAGAGTAACAACAACAACAACAACAACCTATTCATTCATGTTCATTGTGTGGACCCTACCACAGTGAGTGGTAATGGTTTCTCTCATTTTAAATGAATGGACTTCCACCACAGACTAAAACTTACTCTGGAGAGTTCCTGACAGGATTCTCCGGTCTGGTCTTCTTTCTCCCCACAGGGACCGGCTGGAGCAGCTGGAGCGCCAACGCGAACGGGACCGAAAGAGCCGCGAACAGCTGCTGAAGGAGCAGCGGGACCTGAAGGATCGGGAGAGGAGGGCCGAGGAGCGACGCAAAGACCGAGATGCTCGACGAGAAGGTGAGAGGTTTAACCCGAACACCAGTTGGTTAGCAGAGGATGGAAATCCCAGTCAGGCTTTGGTAGAATACCTTGGGTGCAGGTTTGTGACATGTTGGAGTTGTAATAATACACCTTACCAGCCTAAATCACAAAGTAGGGCTCTTGTTTATTTACCCTGTTTGCACTCCATCCAGAGAAAGATGCACTCATAAACATGGTTGAACCACCTCAGTCCTTCAAGCAGAAATGGAGAACCCAATGTCTTTTAACGGTGGATGGGTTGGATGGAAGGAGGCAGCAGCAGACCCTTCAGATGTGGGGGAATTGACAATCTGCTATCTGCTACAGTGACTTGTTAAACACAGACGTCCCTCTCAACAGTGCCGTCCCACCACCGGGCCTTACTTGACGAGTATGACGAGAAGCCGAAACAAAGCCACCGCAGCCGCAGTCCGACCCGGGGCCCGCGGGAGAGATCAGAGCACAGCGAGCCACGGAAAAGTGCAAGTGAGTTGATGATCAAAAAGCCAATTTATCCTTTTTCAATAATGATAGTAATTCATATGTTTTCATTGTTCTTACTCTATTACTCTAGTTTATTTCTACTAAACTCATTCTAGTGTTGTAATGGTCAGTTATGTTTTAATAGTTACTGTAGTTGCTGTATTCATATTTCTATTCTATATCTATGATCCACATGGGGATCAATAAAGTTTCATCTTATCTGGCAATACGTTTAATTTCTCTTCAGCTTTGAAGGAGGAGAAGCCCGAGGACAAAGACTTGCTTGCAGACCTCCAGGACATCAGCGACAGTGAAAGAAAGACCAGTACAGCCGAGTCCTCCATAGGTGAGGAGTGGTATCGCGGCTGGTTGATGTTGGATGATTGCTCATGTGATGTGGAACCTCAAAAGAGTGTGTTGATAGTTTTCTAATGATGCTGTGTTGCTGCTTGTCGAGTGCTTTGTCGCCACCCTGTGGAGTTCCCAGGGTGATGCAGGCAAAGACTCATTCCCACTCTGTGTCTAAACTCACATTAACGTGGAACAACAATCAAATAGTTTTGTCGTAGGTGTACCGTTATACTGTAATCTTTGTCAAACAAAATGAATGCCCTCACCTCAGCTGTTGTACACACTCTGTTTCATCTCAAATACAGACACTTCTACATACAGCATGGACAATAGCAGCAGCAATGCATTGGCCTTCTACAGTCAAGGCTTCTTTTGTGATGATAGGAGTTTTTTTCTACTTTGGGAAGGAGAAGACTATCAGTTGGGGGCACAACATATGTATAGTTCAAGTTTGCAACTTCTCATCTGTAAACAAAACTCCAAATGCCCCATATAATAATATAATAATTAAATTTTTCCCCGTACTTCCAACTGGGCATGGTTATGTCTTGGAGGTCTGTGAGACTGGTGTTAATCCCAACCATCGTGACAGTTCTCAGGGATTACCTTCACCTTCGTTACTGAAACCTGACTATCATGTCGGTCATTCACAATGATGTCCTCAGCCACCAAACCCCGCTGTTAACGGGAGGTTTTGACTGGCGATGATGGTGATGGTGGTTGTGGTGGGAAAACCATTTCATAATTTCCCACATTTCCCCTCATATCTGATGATAGCCAGATGCTGTTCTTCTTACCCTGCAGTTCAAACCGGACTACTCGCATCTTGGGTAGTAGGACAGGATCAAAACACCAGAATGATCCCACTGCCAACACATAACTGCCAGAACCTGTGGGAAGACTTGGTGTTTTCATAGTCTATCATCTGTAGAGCCACATCACACCACACCGACTATCTGTTATTGACGTCCCTTGTCTAGCATCAGGATCTGGCTCCGATGAGGAGGAGGAGGATGAAGAGGAGTCCAGCAGCCAGACTGAAGGGGAGGAGGAAGAGGAGGAGGAGGAGTCTGGCTCAGGCTCAGTGAGGTCTGACCAGAGCGCAGGTAGGAAATGTCTCAAACTGTTACTGTCCTAACTGGTGTCGCTGTGTGTTTTCAGTAAAGTACAACTCTTGTCACAGCAGTACAGCTTAAACACACCAGCTTCATCTTTCAGAGGACGTGAGCGAGGAGGAGCATTCAGAGGAAGAGTTTGAAGAGGAGAGGGAAAATGGGAATCACATTCCTGCAGGTGGGCACTGCACTGGTCCTGTCAAAATGTCATGTGATGTCTGGTGGTATTGTTGAGTCTTACTGAAATAGAAACGTCATCCTAGGACATCATTGGAGATTGCTGCTAATGACTGAAAAGTCTTGTACCTTGATTTTGTTGATGTTGTTTATTCTGTGGATATTTCTGGTACCTCGGTTTAGGAGTCTGTATGTTAAAATGTTCATTTGGAGGTGATTTTAGACGCTTTAATCTCATTGGGATCAGTAAAAGTTGGCGTTTTTACTTCTGAACATCTGCAGCTTTTATTTATACCTCACAAAAACTGAGGTTGATAAAATGCCATGCCAAGAGCCGCCTTACATGTGTGTTTTTGTGAAGGGGAGCTGAGAGGGGAAGACGGGAATGGAGAGACTCGTTATTACGTGTCATCTTGTCACTTCAACTAAAACGGGAAATCCTTCAAGCATCATTGTGGTTATTTTGAGTCACTATCATTAGCGACAAATACGATTTTCTTAAGGCCACTGCCGATGGAAAGGCCTCTGAAACGGCGTTTAGACCATCATGGGACACTGAAACGCTCCAAACCCTGAGTAATAATAACAATAATAACGCTAACTTGACATGGTCTTCTTCTTCCCCCTCAGTGCCAGAGTCCCGTTTCGACCACGACACTGAGGAGAGTGGTGAAGATATGGAGGAGGAGGACGAAGAGGAGGAGGAGGAGGAGGAGCCAGGGGAGAATGACCCCACGCCTCAATCTCAGACTCATTCCCGCTCCCCCACCCCTGAAGAAAACTACATCCCCGACTCCCCGCCCATTTCACCCGTGGAGCTGAAGAAGGAGCTGCCCAAATATCTGCCTGCTCTACAGGTTCGTACCAACAACACATTCATCACATCATGCACATGGGATATAAACTCACATCCCTAGTCACGTGTTCACTCTTTTATATACTGCATATATCTCAATGTCTTATTTTATACTGAACGATTTCATTTTTCTGTATGTTTTCACTCATATTTTCATCTTTTCCGCTTGTATCTGTGTATCGACTGCTGTTACTCTTGTTTTTTCATAATTTTCCGCTTAATTTGTTGTTGAAATGTTGGGATTGTCGGTTGTGTTATGTTTAATACCCTCCATTTGCTGTAGTCCTGTATGAATTGTGTTTTTCTGGCTGTATCCTTATATTATTTCGTCCCAATTTCCGTGTAGGGATCACCAGAATCAAGTTTAAGTTTATACAACTTGACAATAAACTTGAAACTTGATTCTGGTTATTGTCAGGGTGGGAAGTAAACCCACAGTAAACTAGCCAAATGCTAAATTGAGTTTTGGCTTTGGTTGGGAGGTGGATTTGTAGGTCTGTCTACTGAGATCCTACTCTATTCTAACAAGCTAGTTTGCAGGTACCAGATACTAGTCCAAGTTAGTTTCTGGCCTTGATTTATTGCCACATGATGCAGGTTACTGTTATTTAGAGGTCTTGGTTCACATGGTTGTGTATGGGTTTCCAGGGTTGTCGAAGTGTAGAGGAATTCCAGTGTTTGAACCGGATAGAGGAGGGGACCTACGGTGTGGTATACAGAGCCAAGGACAAAAAGACCGGTAGGAAGGCAAACAATACAGCATGTCCATTTGTTGTTCGGTTTTGAGACCTCTTTACTGATTGCTTGTCTTGCTGTTCCAGATGAGATTGTGGCCTTGAAAAGGCTGAAGATGGAAAAGGAGAAGGAAGGCTTCCCCATCACCTCTCTAAGAGAAATCAACACTATCCTGAAAGCTCAGCACCCAAACATCGTCACTGTCAGGGTGAGAAAACTCGAGGAACAGTCACTGCTTGGGGCATGCAGCTCAAATGCTTTTACCAGCTGTGGAAGTGTACTTGGTAAATCTAATCCATCACTATTTTTCACTGTATTAGGAAATAGTTGTTGGAAGCAATATGGACAAGATCTACATTGTGATGAACTACGTGGAACATGACTTGAAGAGTTTGATGGAGACCATGAAGCAGCCCTTTCTGCCAGGTAATGTGAGACGTGGTTCGGCTTTGGTCCATTTCTCTGTGTGTAGTAAGTAGCATGGGATAAAGTGGTCTGGTCTGTTTCTAATAGAGTGTAATGCTTAAGTGATTTCTCTTGGTTTACCGAGCTAAGTGTGCCATTGTTGTGTGGCAACAACGCCACCACAGTGGGTTTGATCCACAGTCAACAGTATAGTCTGGGCTTAGCGGCAAATCTCTCCCCTGTGCTTCAGTTGTGTAAGTGCACTCTTGTTTTTTTTCCTCCTTCCATTTCATCATCCGCAGGCGAAGTGAAGACCCTGATGATTCAGCTGCTGAGAGGTGTCCGCCATCTCCACGATAACTGGATCCTCCACCGCGACCTGAAGACGTCCAATCTGCTGCTTAGCCACAAGGGCATCCTCAAGGTACGCCGGCGTGTTTGTCAAGTCGAATTTCTTGAAATAATCTCTAATATTACTGTTCTACTATCAGTGTCTATTGATGTTCATCATGTTGTACTGCCTATCTTGTGATTTCAACTGTGCTGTAAGGTCATAGGGTTTAAATAAGGGCCATTTAAAGGAACAATCCACCCTTTGACACTGTTAAATAAATGTGTATTGGCGATGCACCTTGTGTTTCTAGGCCCATTTGGAGGCCAAATGTAGACCACATGATCACACGCCTAGGCGTAGGCAGAGGGGAAAAGTAAATTGCAGCACGTCATCACAAAATAACTCCTGGACTGCACTGAACATCACAGACCGATGATGTCTAACAGTGTGAACTATTGTAAGAAAGAGTCTTTTGCATGCTAGCAGCAGAACGGCACAGTTGTCCAAATACAGCACATGATTACTTTTAAGACGTTACGTTTTTTAGAGTGTGAATATATTTATGCAAGCTGACAATAGTAAATATGATGTCAAAAATGCTACAAAATATAATTCCAACTTTGAAAAATGTTTGTATCATATCGTTTCTCAAATCAGATCATGCATGTTCTTTTTTAGCAGCGGTAATCTGTGGGGTTTAGTAGAGCACGCTAAGTGAGCATGTCATCTGATCTCCTACCCTATGAAAGGTCATGGATCGTGTAATAAACAACCTTGACTGAAATCTATCCATGCTGAAATCAAACTTGGTGGAGCGTTAATTCTGTGTGTGGGCCAACTTTGAACAAGTCACTTTATTTCATTTCACTAGTTTATTTTTTTTGCCACCCGTACTTCAGATTGGCGACTTTGGTTTGGCCCGGGAGTATGGCTCTCCACTGAAGCCCTACACCCCTGTCGTAGTGACCCTGTGGTACCGTTCTCCAGAGCTGCTGCTGGGAGCCAAGGTGGGAATCCAACTCACAACTCAACACACATTTTCACAGCACACAGTACCTCCATACATCATAGGACCCAGACAGAAAAAAGTCAAGGTGACCTTTCGTAGACGCGATTAGATCACCTTTATCTGACTGAAACATAATTTTAAGCAAAATGACATTTTTAAGAGAGGACATCTGCGAAGCATTTGGTCTGTAACACGGAATCCAAAACACCATTTGAGTTTTATACAAGCTCCACATCTAGATGGCACTGGTCCCGCACTCAGTCAGAGCATGCCCACATTCAGACACAAGACAGACTCGAGGCCAGAAACATGCCAGGCAGACTGTCTACTTTATATTTCTGCGGCATGCCATGGTGTTTGTTCTTCTCTCCGCAGGAGTACTCCACAGCTGTGGACATGTGGTCAGTGGGCTGCATATTTGGCGAGCTGCTCACCCAGAAACCTCTTTTCCCTGGAAAATCTGAAATTGACCAAATTAACAAGATTTTCAAGGTAAATGCCGGCATTCGCCCCCATAAAATGAAGTAATTTCTTGCAGTAAAGGGTGAAGCCCTTGTGTTTACAGCCTGTAAATCTTTGCGCCGTGTGCCTGACCACGTCTGTGTGCAGTGCTGGAATTTGCCACAAGGTGGAGGAATTGGTGGAAGGCAGTCCAGCTGATTAAGTTATTTTGAAGCTCACAATAGTTGCATGATCCTGTATTGAGTGGATCATTTACTTAAAGCATGTCAACCATTGGGGACTGACATCATTCAGTCCTCCCAGGTCCATCCTACAGCAGCGGTCACCAGCATTTCCAGTTCAGAACAAGGTATCTGAACTCGGACCTTACTGTGGGATGGGCTGGGACAACGAAACAGCCGTGAGACTTGACATTTCTCATGTACATGACCCGGCTGTCTCTACCAGTGGCCAGTTACATAACAATGATGAATTCAAGTATTGAAATATGCTTTGCACCGCCTCTCGGGGCGATGAAATGCTTCAGTCAAAATAGGAAAACCCCCCCATACCCCGCTGTTCCCACCTAACAGCCCCTATATGTGTCTGCTGACTGGTGTGTTGACTCCAGGATTTGGGGTCGCCCAGCGAGAAGATTTGGCCCGGCTACAACGAGCTCCCTGCAGTGAAGAAGATGACTTTCACAGAGTATCCCTACAACAACCTGCGAAAACGCTTTGGTGCGCTGCTCTCAGACCAGGGCTTTGACCTAATGAACAAGTAAGAGTCTTGAAGGCTGATTGCACATACACAAGATGCAACACTACTTCACACACTGCACTGCCTATTTGCTGTAATAATACAACCAGTCTTTTTTTTGTGCTGATCTTATAAGTGCATTATCGGTGGAACAAATTCCGACACAATATATCTGTAGACGATAAACATGATTCCTACCATACTTGGATGTAAGAAAGGACCGCTTCCCTGTCAGATGCCGTTATGCTTTCCAGGTCTTTTGATTCAGTCAGCGCACTTCTGGCAAGCCGGCTTAAAACATGACAACGGTAGCGGATCGGTAATTTATCAAAGCGCCTCAGCGGTAGCCCTGTTCCTGTGTTCAATTTCACAGACATAGTCACCATGGTGACGCTCCAAACTACAGGCAAAGGTTTAAAGAAACACATTTAATACGGAAAATAATTTTCACACAAAAAGACGAATGGGTCCGTTTTTTTTTTTCTCGCACATTCCTCAGAAGAGCATTGTTTAGCGGCTGCAAGGAGCCGAGCTGCAGCCACTTTCCAGCTCTTCTCTCACCCACAGTCTTCGCCTACTCCTGCGAATGACAAAACCCTACCGTTGAGTTACCTCACGGCTGCGGAGGACGGTAACATGTCCGCTGCGCTGCCCCGAGGGATCGA
>CABFOQ010023610.1:27415-40064 GCA_900660455.1 Gephyroberyx darwinii
GGAGGGGGTGGGAGGAGAGGAGATGAAAAGAGAGGAGAGAAGAGGAGAGGAAAGGAGAGGAGAGGAAACAAGAAGTAGGAACTTCATACATCAAACACA
This sequence comes from Gephyroberyx darwinii, assembly GCA_900660455.1. Taxonomy (NCBI): domain Eukaryota; kingdom Metazoa; phylum Chordata; class Actinopteri; order Trachichthyiformes; family Trachichthyidae; genus Gephyroberyx; species Gephyroberyx darwinii. Next base: position 27,515 of record CABFOQ010023610.1, read on the forward strand.
AGAATTTAATAGGACTTTTTTCCTCCCATACCCAGGCATCATTCCTTGTAAAATGGATTTGACTCGGGAGTCAGAACAGTCAAGCTATCTGTCAGCTTCATGTTTATTCACACCTCTTTAATCCAGATGTAACACTAATGGAAGGCATTTGCGTAGCAGTTTGTTTAGAGAGGAGGAATGGGGAGGCTGATATGAGTGAGGGTGCACTGTATCAGGAAAGAAAAGAGAAAAGAGTGTGCTTGAGAAAAAACACATTTGTGTGTGTGGGTGTGGCAGAGAGAGGGAGAGATAGAGACCTATGAAGCCAACAGGTCTATAAATGGTCATGACTGCATAGTCTTAGGTGCATACTGACTCACTGTCTATCACTGTTTATAACATAACTTACATTATATCTGTCTACATGTCATTATAATTTATATATGGTGTTTATTTAAGTATATTTAAGAGGGGTACAGAGATACATTTTATTTAGATGAATCTCTCCTCTCCGTGTGGTATGTGGTAGTACATTTAGTCCATTGACTCAAAGACAAAAAAAAGTCCCGTCCAGAAAGGATTATTATTACATAACAAAATAGTTGAAATGGGAACTATTTAAAAATGTAAAAATAGTTATACGTATATATATGTATAAACATAAAAAATATATATACAAATTAGCCAAAGTATGGAAAACTTGCATCATAGACTGTCTGTCACTACCAAGATTTGAGGTGAGAATTGAGAATTGATGTATGCTGGAGTTCACTGAAAAGAAGTTGGTTTTGGTTATTTGTCCAGTAACTATTATTCCTGCAGGGACGCAGGCAATGTAATAATCACTACCAACAATTGCTGAATTACACTGGTGAACATTACATTACCTGAACTCCTCAAGTCAAAGTAATCCTGTCTGGACAGGGATTAAGAGATATACTTATGCTCTAAAGGGGACAAAGGACACAAATGTTTCTACTTAGTTGTAGTGCATGTACACTTTTCCACCTCTATTTGCAGCATGACGACTTCTCCCTCCAGCTTGCTCTTGAGGGGCACCTCCTTCTTCTTCAGGTCTATCTGTCTCTGTTCCTCACTGACGGCCAGCTGCAGGTCTCTCATCTCCTCCTCCAGCATCTCCAGTGCCTTGTTGCCCTTAGCGATGGTGGCCTCCTGGACATTCGCCTTCTCATAGACAATACACACCACATCCTCGCATTCCAGGAGCTGGACGCCGCTGTAGAAGGAGGTAGGGGAGAACACACGCACACGCACACGCACACGCACACGCACACGCACACGCAAATGTACACACAACATACAATACTTCGTATAAATAATCCAGGAAGATTATATTATATATTATATATATTATAGAGTTTTGGTTTGGATTCAATGAGGAATACACAAGCACTTTGCATAACACAACCTGGCATGCACACACACACACACACACACACACACACACACAAACACAAACACAAACGTACAGGTCATTGCGGCGCCGTAGAGCTGTATTGTGGCTCTTGGTCATTTCCAGCAGTGCCTGCTCCTGGACGTTGATCATTTGTGTGAGTTTCATCAAATCCAGTTTATGCTCCTCACACTGCTGACCGGTCTGCTGGAGCTTCCAAGCCACCTGAAAGAAGTTATGGGAAAAATATTTTTTACATCTGGGCTTGAGGGTTGGCCAGGTGGCAGGGATAGTTCTGGTCCTGGTCTGTTCTGACTGGCTGAGTCATGTTGAAAGCACTTATAAAGTAACCAAATAAATGCACACCTTTGACTGCATAGCAGTTAAAATATGAATGCATTAACCAAAAATAACCACTCATACATGTACTTATGTGTTGTTTAGCAACCACTGTTCAAGTACTACTGTACAGTGGTGAAGAATAGACTATTATTCAACACAATCAACCCATGGATCCTAGCTGACAGACTTAAAGAGAACTTTGGACTAGACACTGAACTAATCACTTGGATTACACTGGGCTATTCCAGTGGGTGCAGTTCGGTCATACTTTGTTTGAGACACGCTCTCTATAGGCACGCCACAGGGAAATGTTCTCTCTCCTCTACTGTACATTCTGTACAATGATAGCTGTCGCAGCAGACACCCAGGGCACCACCTGATCACCCGTCTTGGCGAGCCTCCTGGAAAAGGAGGATTCTGAACATGATGCAGCTCTGGACGACTTCAGTCAATGGTGTGAGGCATCACACCTTAATCTGATCACATCTAAAACCACGGAACTGGTTTTTGATTTCAGATTCTTCTCCAACCAGACCACTGGTGATACGAAGATAGGGGATTGAGATGTGAACAGCTATAAATATCTCGGCCTCCTCATCGATGATAAACTGACCAGTGTACAGATGCCATACATAAGAAAGGACAACAATGAATGTACATCCTCAGGCAACTGAACTTTTTTAAAGTTGACAATTCCATTCTTGTACTGTTTTATAAGTCTTTCATAGAGAATATTCTGTCCTACTGCATTGTATGTTGGTTTGGTAATTCTAAGACCATACAGAGGAACAAACTGGGGAGGGTTGTGAAAACCTGAAAATCATTGGGGTGGAACAGACTGACTTGTACAACCTGTACCTTAACCACCTAACTGTGAAAGCAGACATGGTCTGCCATGACCAGTCTCATCCACTGTCAGTGGAATTCCTGCGCCTGCGTTTAGGATCCCCAGAATCAAAACTAACTGGCAACCACTCAACTGTTGTAACACTGATGTACTGTTTTGCACTATGCAATTATGACAAATTGATAAAGGACCTGCACTTGAATCCCTGCCCTGTACTACTCCATATGGACTACACCAGAATAACCTTCCTGCCAGCTTGGTTTTTATTTATTTAGTTTTTCTAATCCAATCTATTTAATTTTATTATTTAATTATTATTGATCAATGTTATTAAAGTGATAAGCCACTCCATACGGTGTTGTACAGTTATTTTAGAACAGCTAAGAGGGGCTGCTGGGACGATGCTTTGCGGTCTCCTGTAGCTTATTGCTTGAGGGTCTGATGACTGGGTGTGGATGGCCCTCCTTGTCTCAATGACTTTCCCTGCCTCCCAACGAATGCTCAATCCCTGCCCCACTTACCACAACATCATATATTATTGCATTGTTTTCATGCCATTTCTGCTTTAAATAAACCACTAATTCACTCCCATATATTTTGAAAACACAATACTTGTCCCTTAGCCCAGCAGTACAGCAGAACAGCACCCTTGGAGCTGGTAGGGATTCAGTGTCTTGCTTAAGAACACTTCAGCAGGGTGGATGCTTGCTGATGTGGGGGCCTGAATCTTGGACAGTACTACTACTCACTACACCACCCTGTCGCCACCCTACTAACTGCCTGTTGTTTTGATTATTTCAGTTCTTGGTTCTATGGTTGGGGGTGTGAATTAAGTGAATGGTCTCTTGTTACTGATTTTCTAACATACTTACTCCACTTAAACCATTAACTGTATTATATTATCCTTATTGCAGAGACATCACACACCATTTTGACTGCCCTAATTAGTGTGTGTGTGTGGGTGTGTGTGTCTGGACCTTGGAGATGTTGTTGCGTAGGCTGTCCCTCATTTTTTGAGTGTGGCAGTGCTTCATACGAGCCTTTGCCAGTGATCTGGAATCAAATGTCAGAAATATTTCACACTTGTATCAAAAATGACGATTGATTTTAATTACTATAACCAACAAACTGACTAGTCTAGAAATCGATGCCAATCACAGATGTAGTGGACAGCTTTATTATTGTATATATAACAAACCAGTGTTTTTTACACTTACTAAACATACTAAGTGTAAAATGCATTAATAATCGCTTGTCCCTCAGAGGTCAGGGGCAGCTGGTCAGAGGTCAGCATCCCTGGAACTAGTAGGGATTCAGTGTCATGTTAAAGGACACTCCTGTAGGAGGGGTGCTTCCACAGGGGCTTGAACACAGGTCCTCCATATGAAGGACAGTCTCTCTAACCACTGGCGAACCCCGCTGCCCCAAATCTGACTTGACCTCTGAACTAATCTACCAGCAATTGTCTGGAAGTTTAATTTCCCACCCCACAAAACACGCACACGCACACACACACACACACACACACACACACACACACACAAACACACACACCTGTCCTTGTTGATGCTGATGGTGCGTTGGATCTCGACCTCATTGTCCAGGATCTTAAACTGATTTGTCAACTCGGCGATTGTCTGTGAAGCAATCTGCTTCAGAGTGACATACTTATTCTTCTCTCCCATAATTATGTCGTACATTTTAGCATACTGTGCCTGCCTGAGAGAGAGAGACAGAGTGAGAGAGAGAGAGAGAGAGACAGAGAGGGGGTGGGGTGGGGGTGGCACAGACGCTGAGGCAGAGAGCGTCAGGTGATTAGAGTTCCCTAATACCACTTATTAACAGCTTAGTAGCTTCTCTATAACCAAAAATCCCTTTTATCACGACAAACACCTTTGCATAAAGTGAAAGCTATATGAGAGATGAGAGAGAGAGCTAAACAGGAGAAACAAAGTAATCCCTCTTATTCACTTTAAATCAAAATGTGGTTGAATTGGTTTTTCCCTGCTGGAGATGGAATGCGTACGCACAGACATACATGCACTCATGCACACACACACATACACACAGAAGCAAACGCAGGCATGAACACTGACCTGCGCTGTAGCATAGTGTTGAGCTTGTTGTGCTCCATGATGACCAGGCATTTCTCTCGCAGTTCCTGCTGGATGTGCTGGTTCATTTGCTGTGGATAGATTTGCACAGGGAAAACTACTATTGTTTCTGTGTGTGTCTGAAAGTGTGTGTGCGTACAAGTAGGTGTGTGTACATGTGCATATGTGATGTTTTCTTTAAGTCCACTTATTGTTTATATACAGTTGCTTGGAATTTTGGTGGTATAAGAATGGAAGCTTATTCTACTGTTACACTCGTTGTAAGTTACAAGCTAAATGCCTGAAATGAAATGAAATGCCTTCTGTCCCTCTGTGACATTTTGGAGACATCTGTGTGTAAAGGGATGTGTGTGGAACATGTATGTGCGTGTCTGTGTGTGCCATCATAAGCATTAATGTAGACATGAAAACATACTGTATATACACACAAATATACATACACGTGCATGTCTGTGCATATGAGTACCATAGCTCTTTGTGCGTGTATGAGCACGTGTGTTTGTCTGTGTGTGTACCTGAGCTCTACGCAGCTCGCGGTGCTTCTGGCCCCTCTCCTCGGCTTTGATCTGCGTCAGACATCCGAGGTTGTGGAGTTCCTCACGGAGTTGGTTTGACTCCCTCAGTAGCTCCTGCATGGTCCACTCCTGCTGCTTCATCTGGCTCTCATTCTCAGCTACTGATTGCTGGTAGGGAACGTATTCTCATCAGTGTTCTTGGTTGAGAAACATTTTGACTCCAATTTGATTGTTTTTGTGGCTTTTTCAGCTGTAGTTGAAGGTTTATTGATAGCAGAGTGGCGCATAACCCAGAGGTTGATAGATTGGATCGCAACCATCCAGCACTTGGTTTTACAAAACCCTTTCAAAACTCTGGATAAGACATTAAAAAGCCAACAAGAGGCCAACTGATGCAAAACAAAGGTGATGTTCAGTAGACCATCATCAGTTCTGATAATCTCAGGCATGCATGGGCATCAAGCTAAAAGACAAGGCTGCTTCCCGTAGTTACTGAAAGTTGGGAGATACAAGGTTTTCACTCAACATCATGTGTTATACTTCACATATAAATTTAGTGGCAAGAATACACAGAAGCAGGGATGTAAACATACACATGAAAGTATACATACTGTAAATACGCATGCATGAATGCGCTCTCTCTCTCTCTCTCTCACACACACACACGCACCTGTTTTTCAAATCTGACTTTGAGAGCGTCCACCTCCTTCTGAAGCTCCATCCTCTGCTGAAGGCTGGCCTCTCCTTTGAGAGCAGCATCTCTCTGGAAATTCAAGTCAGAATGTACAGTGGATATCAAAACTGATATCTTGAATGTGCTCAAGGCCAAAAAAACAGGAAATCTGAAAGGGACTGTTGGTTAAACACTGTGTATAACAACAGTCCAAATATACTTAATAAAGACAATTAAGATAATTTTGCTTTCTGCAATGATGGTAATATACAAAGATCACTTTTCTACAATTTGTACTTATTTGTATTATATGCAAGTGACTTAAATGCAAAATACATGTATTTTACAGTTTTTTTCTGACTGTAGACCTCATATACTGGTGATGGCGAAAGAGGGGTCCTTGTACAAAGACCAAATCAAATTTAAAAAATGCACATTCAATCCTACATTAAACATTGATTGCAAAATAATGAATACGATATATCAGCGTTTCCCCAAGGCCTCTGAAACAGCCGTTAGATCCAGTGATACTCTTCATTGAAACTAATAAAAAATGAATGCCTTTAGGCAGTGGGACTGCCCCTCTTGGCAGGGGGGCCCAGGCCTCCTGTTCAGTGGTATGGGCAGCACTGCAGCATACCACATATTTAAAAAGAGTTTGTTCCCAGAAGTAGAAAAAACAGAATCAAAGAGGGCTTTAAAATGTAAAAAAAAAAAGGTTCCAGAGACTGCAATGTTACAATTTTAGCTCAGCTACATAGTATTAAATACCATCTTTATTTCAGGTATGCATTAGTCCTCATGTTGCGGATAGTTGTATAACACAACACACTGCATCAATATTAAAACCATCAATCACATCCTAGCTGAGATAAATATGAGACATATTTGTGGTAAAGCCCATTAAACCATCATTTAAATCAATGATTCATAGTAATAGTCATGTTGAGCAATTGTTCATGTGAACATTAGTAATGGTAGAAGTAGAATTGTGAAATGAGTAATTTTTTCAGTTTCTTTGTTTTCATTCTTTCCTAATAACTGTATGTGAATTCGCTGATGTGTGTCATAGTCAGTTCCTTTCATATTTTTATGGCTTTGTATATGTGCTGACACATTTCCCATCTCTCGTCTGCTTTCTCTGCCCTTCCTTTTTAAAAACTCTGCATAATTAAAACTACATTTTTCAGATATGAGAACTTGCATGGTGGAATTCACACAAAATATTCACATAAATATTTTACATTTGAAGTCACAGAAAGACAAGTTTGCCTAACCAATTCCAATATGAATATCATATTCAGGTATAAAACATTGTGTTCTGACAACAACAGTCATACATATCTTATGAAAAGTTAATTCAGGAAATAAAACTAAATTCTCTGGAGAAATCCAGAGAATTAAAATCCAGACCCTTCAATATCCCAACTTTTTCCAGATATACCAGTTTTCTATACTAATTGTACGTAGTGAGTGACAGCTTCCTACCTGTATCTTGGTCTTATTGTAGATGGACTGTGTGTGTTCAAGCTGCTCATTGGCCGATTTCAGCGCATACTCCATCCTCTTGAGGGCTTTCATCTGCCTGAGGAGAAAGGTTGGACACCTTTAAATATAAATAAATATTTATCTTATTGAAGTGTACAGCGACAAGCTGGTTGACACATTGTCTTATCTTATATATAATGGTGAATGAAATTAAAAATATATAAGATAATATAATGCTGATATGTATTTTAAGTGGAAAAGCCTTCTGAGGTGTATTGGTAAATCTACTTTAACTAAATGAGTTGTATAGCCACAGGCTGTTATAGGAATGTACTTCAGTCAATCATGGGGTAAGATGATGTAGATAAAATATGGGCTCACACTAAACAAAATCTGTCATGGTGAAACATCATACCTTATAATTATACACAGCAAATCACTTGTGAGTGCATAAAACAGGAAGACAAAACTATAGGGGGTCACCATTTCTGATAGAATATTTATGTATATTATATTGTGTTAAAGCCCTTAAAACAGAAATACAGTCTATCAGTATAAGATATATCAATATATATCGGTGTATTCTAAGGTATACCTATTTTTCTCCATGAGCTGCATAGATTGTCTCTTGTACAGGAGCTTGCTGTCAGTCATGACATTGTGCAACTTCATTTCCAGCATACCTCTGGTGAGTATAAATACACACAGGCAATGGCACGCACACACACACGCACATACACACACAAATGTACACAAAGACAAGTTAAATGGAAACACAATTATACTATGGTGATAATGAAAATTTGATTTATTTGATGAAATAAAGAATTAAGAAATTATAAATTTTTCTATTAAAATATTAAATTTATTAAAGCACCTTTTGTTTTCCAAATGACCTCATTGTAGTGTTTACTTGGCTGTAACTGTATGGGGTGTTTATACCTGTTTCCCATGAGTACAGCCTCCTTCTCCTTGTTGGTCTCCTGCTCTTTCAGCAGCATTCTGTACTCCCTCTCGGTGGCCTCCACTCGGGCCCTGTGCCCCTCCAGCTCCTTCATTGCCTCCTTCTTCTCCTCCTCCACGGCACAGTTATGCTCGTCCATCTCCTTCAGCTGCTCCTTCATCTTTGAGATCTCCTTGTTTAGAGCTTCTACCTTTGTCATTGCATTTCTGATGGAGAGGAGGGAGGTGATAAAAGATAGAGATGGAAAGATAAAGCAAGCAAGCAAGAAAGAAAGAAATAAACACAGAAAGTGTAAATAAAATGAATGAATAAATAGGATACAACAGATTGAGATGGATGGAGAACGAGTGTAGAGAAGGCAGTAGAGAGCATCTCTCTAAGTGTTAAACTGTAAGCTTGCACATCTTATCATATAAAAAATGTGCCTCCGTCTTCTACATATTAAATAGCCTTACTGAAGCTTGGTTGAGGCCATAATCCAAAACCTCAGCTTTGTGAATTACAAATTGCGAGTGCTTGTAGCTCACGTGCACAGACACACAGTTCATATATCAGTTAGAAATAAACATAAAAGAGCCTGCGCTGGGACTACAAGTGGCACTGTATGCACTGTAACTATGATCTTTTGTGGTCATCTATTAAAATCCATTTCAATCATGAAGGGGAGATAAAGGGGAGGAGACAAGTTGAAGAAGGATTTGAGAGTGAGACATGGATTGTAAATGATAGGGAGCAATTGTTGTTCAGGGTTAATTGTACTTACGCCCTCTTACGGCTCATCCTTTCAATCTCATTTAAAAGCTGGTTAGGTGCTGTGATGAGCTGGGCCATCTCAGCCTGGAAACACACACACGTACACACATACATGTATGTCAGTAAGCAGATGATTTGCTATTTCACTGATGTACTGTGAGCTATGCACACACACGCGGCCACACATACACACAGATGCATGCACACCATCATGCACATGTGTACACACACACGCACGCACACACACAAACAGACCTGTTTGATCTCTATGATCTCATTCTTGTCCTCCAGCTCTTTCTGTTCTGTCAATATCTGCATTTCACGGGTCTCCAGATCTTCCATCAGACTTCTGCACAGGGAGAGATAGAGGTGAGTGCGAAACACACACATGCATACACACATTGATAGAAGGGAGGGGATGTGAATCATTTATCATTTAAAAAATGCTGAACTTGAATGCTTTGGCAGTAGTGCTTCTTATTCAAAAGCTATGACATAAAAGCACACTGAATTCATTTGAACTGATAGAGAGAGGCAGACAGAAAGAGAAGCCAGAGAAACCAAGCAAACCAAGCAACAGCAGTTGTAGTGAACAATTTTTATCAGCTACAGTAGCTGGCGATGAATAAACACACATATTTAAGTAATTCCTTTTAGCAAGCAAGGTAGTGCAGTACCATAGCATTTGAGGCACTTAACCCCCAAATACTCCAGCACCGCTGCTCAGTGACCAACAGTAGAAAATTGAGATTGTACTAGGTAGCTCCCAGATGTGAATGTGTAACTATATGAATGCTAAGCAGGCCAGTGCTAGAAAAGCGAATGCATGCTCAATCAAACCTACCTAGATAAATAAAGATTTAAAAAAAGGAAATACCTGACTTCCAGTTGGCTCTGGGTCACCTCTTTCCTTAGGTCGTCATATCTGTCCTTCAGGGCCTTCATTGTACTCTCCAGCCCCTGGAGGACCCACCAGCAGCATGAATGTTAGATGAGTGAGATCAGGTGAGTGATGAGAATTTCAATTGAGCTCACATTGCACAGCCCAAATCTTGTTTTCTTGACACCTGTTTCTAGCCTTTGGAATTAGTTCCAATAGCCTAATCTTTACACATGATTGCTGGTGTAGTCATTAACACTAACGCTAATTAACCATTTTGGCCTGAAAAGGTTATCTTGTGGACTTGGGTGTGGTTGGGCTGAATTGTTCCCTTATGGCATGGGTCTAGGTCAGGTTGAATTATTTGTAATTTATAATTAGAAAATTATTAGACTTTACTCAGATTCAAGCTCACACAGAGCTGGAACTATGAGCAGAAATATGTGTCACTAGAAACTGAATTTGAATCATTTATATTTGAATTTGAACTGCTCAACTTGAATAATTGCATTAAAAAACTAGATTTGAATCACATAATTTGAATTTGTATTGTTTAACTTGAATAATTACATTGAAAAACTGAATCTGAATAGCATAATTTGAAATTGAATTTATTAGTTTGGAACTGAATTCCAATAAACTTAATATAATATTGTGAAATTGAATTAATTTGCTCTGAAACTGTATTTGATCCTCACTGAAAATTCAACTCTATATACTTCTACATTCAGTTCTCGCAATTCAAATTAAATTCTTGCAATTCAATTTCAGGTTACTGAGACACACATCCGGTCGTTGAGGAAGAGCAATCGAGTGCAGATTCACAGAACTCCTTTTCAGCCCCTTTCAGCACCTATGTTTTTGACCATTTCCTTCACTCCCATTGTGGGAAAAAAAATAAGGCAACTTGTAGGGATTGATACGGAAGCGTAACACATTCACCTTTTTCTGAATTAACAAGATGGGCTTATTAATGGGCTTTCCGTCTGAACAACCACAAAGTCCTGAGGTCTGCATGCACGCCGAGATGTGCATGCATGCCAAGATGTGCATGCACACCGCAGAACATTGGTTTAACTACAAGCCAGAGGTCACTGGACGCTATAATGTTTTGTTAAGAGAATTCTTATTTTTACACCAGTACTAACCTTCGCTATTGTTATTCATCAATGACGATATATAGTCAATATGAAACAAAAACGAATAAAAATCGATCATACAACATCACATCCATTACACTCACACAATCTTGCTACATGTATGCTGTATGCTGTATTGGGTAGACATGTAACAGACTAAATAATAAAATGTATGACTAGTATGACTTTTTAATGTCGAGTTTTCATTTTAAAATCTAGGTTTCCTTTTGATGTGACTTATAACTTTGAGCAGAGATTATTTAATTGTTGAAATACATTAATCTACAACTTGGCATTATCTGTCTTGCTATTGAATTTCCCATTAGTGGCCAATCTTCTCACATTATATAGTATTTTAGGCTAGAGTGAGGGCAGAGTTTGCTGCCCTTGCTCAAAGGCACAAGGGCAGTGACTAAGCAGCTCAACAACCCTGCAATTAAGCCTACATTTGGCTCTCATGTCTGTGGCATGTTTACAAGTCTGTTAGTATAATTAAGTGTAATAAAAATAAATCCTATTTCCCTTTGTTGGTTGTTTTTAATGTGTGAGAATGTTTCATCCTATATCTGTAACCTCATGGGGATGATTACAAATAATACATTGATTTGGCTGCTTAAATCAAAGTTATACAACCTATAATGAGTGTTGGGGCCGGTCATGCACTGAGGACAAAGACTCATAAACTGACATGCGGCTGCGGCCTCTATGTAACATTCCAAGCCTAAAACTCTAGCCCACCCGCTGGGCTGAGAGTTTGAAACAAAGAAAGACAAGCGCCGAAATTCGAACCGGACTCAAAGTTCACACCTATACGTGAAATAACCGTTACCCCATCTCCGGGCTCCCATTGGAGGAGACTCGGAACGCCCTCACGGCGCCGCCAAGGGTATAAATGTCGGCTCTGCTTTCCGCCCAGCCTCTTCTCCTGGGACCCCGTCCCTAACGAAGGTAGATCTCGCCACATCAACTTCTTTTCTTTTGTTCCAGCCAGGCCTAGTCTTTAACTCGTAGGACGAGCTCAGACGACTTTTGTGTTCACCGTAACACCGCGGATCCTGACGAATTAGATCAGCTGTTTTTACTCGGCAGTCTAACTCCTCATAGCTCTATACAAGTGTAACCGATGCGTGTAGTGAATTTATAGAAGTAACGAAAGAGAATACAGCTGGGCCACTCCTTTCCGACAAGCAGGGACAGACCCTCCGCCTAAGTCGACTTCTGGCTGACATCCTTCGCTCCCGACGAGGACAGCCATTCGCCGCCACTCCGCGCAAGGAGATCGCGGCTCCGCAATCCCTGGGAGGACCCACCGGATCAGTAAGACGGACAAACACGCATCGATCACAGAAGAGTGATCCCAAGTAAGAGGCTTTGGTTCTGGGCAGAGATTAGAATAGGTGTGTTTATTTTTATTGATACCCGTGCCTTGGACCGCCGCGTCC
>CABFOQ010023611.1:0-13046 GCA_900660455.1 Gephyroberyx darwinii
TTCACCATAAACCGGCCACGACCAGGTGCTCCTCGCAAGATTTCTGACAGAGGAGTGAAAAGAATTATCAGAAGAGTTGTCCAAGAGCCAAGGACCACTTGTGGAGAGCTTCAGAAAGACCTGGAATTAGCAGGTACAATTGTTTCAAAGTAACAAGTAATGCACTCAACCGCCATGGCCTGTGTGCACGCTCACCACGCAAGACTCCATTGCTGAAGAAAAAGCATGTTGAAGCTTGTTTAAAGTTTGCTGCACAACATTTAGACAAGCCTGTGAAATACTGGGAGAATATCGTCTGGTCAGATGAGACCAAAATTGAACTCTTTGGATGCCATAATACACACCATGTTTGGAGGTCAAATGGCACTGCACATCACCCCAAAAACACCATACCAACTGAAGTTTGGAGGTGGGAACATCATGGTGTGGGGCTGTTTTTCAGCATACGGTACTGGCAAACTTCATATAATTGAAGGAAGGATGAATGGAAAAATGTACCGAGACATTCTTGATAAAAATCTGCTGCTATCTACCAGGATGATGAAGAGGGTGGACATTTCAGCAAGACAATGATCCCAAACACACAGCCAAGGAAACTCTCAATTGGTTTCAGAGAAAGAAAATAAAGCTGCTAGAATGGCCCAGCCAATCACCTGACTTGAATCCAATAGAAAATCTATGGAAAGAACTAAAGATCAGAGTTCATAGAAGAGGCCCACGGAACCTTCAAGATTTGAAGTGTGGAAGAATGGGCCAAAATCACACCTGAGCAATGCACACGACTAGTTTCTCCATCCAGGAGGCGTCTTGAAGCTGTCATTACCAACAAAGGCTTTTGTACGAAGTATTAAATACATTTCAGTAAGCGTGTTCAATACTTTTTCCCTGTCATTCCATTTTATTACACATAACTTAATTTCTGAACTTATTTGTTTTGGTTTCTTTGTATGTATGGATTACTTGGGTTGTTACCGACATCTGGTGAACATTTCATGTCAATAGCACCTTTAGAAATATATTTACTGAGAAAAATGGTGACGTGTTCAATACTTATTTTACCCGCTGTATATTCTCCCAGAAACAGCCGCTTCCTCCCATGCTACCTGGTCAGATGCAGCGTTGTCGGTGTTGGTCCTGGCCTTGCGGAGCTGAGCTCGGAGGTTATCCAGCTCCTGCTGACAGCTTCTACGAAGCTCCTCCATCTCCTCGTCTCGACTCAGACGCTCGGCCTGCCACTTCTTCTTTCTCTCCAACAATGTCTGAAATGGAGGGGAACCGGTTTGCTTGTCGGTATTTCCGGAATGAACACTAATCCCCAATATTTCCCAGGCCTTTTGCTGCAATTCCCAAATTTTTCAAGATTTTAATTTTCCATATTTTTTTTACAGACTTTCCTATACCTGTATTTCGCTCACCGCTAATAGCTGATAGAGAGACAAACACATGAGGAATACCCACTCGTTCCAGACTTTCTTTATCAGTCTTCAGGTCCTGCAGCTCTTCCTCCATGCTGTTGACTTTTAGCTCCGTCTCTTTACGTTTCAGTTTCTCTGAGCGGTACTGAGCCTGGGCCCGCTCTGCTGCCTCCTTCAGTTCTTTAGCAACAAATGCATTAGGGTTAGACATTACATTACAGTCATTTAGAAGATGCTTTTATCCAAAGCGACATACAATGGTGATAGTTGACACTATGCGGGGATCGAACCCACAACCCTGAGACTGAGAGTCTCATGCTCTACCGACTGAGCAGATCTGGTCCAGTCAGGGTCATCTACATCTGATATGATGGATATGATGCAGTTTGATTGATTACATATTCATTCATACTACACTGGTTGTCTAGGGGAAGCCCTTAGCCTGAACTGATTGGGTTCCACACAAGTATGCATGCACAATTGTTTGATACAAGCATGTGTTGTTATGTAGGCCTTCAAAAATCCATATCGGTCAAACCCTGCACAGATAAACATGTTACAGTTCTGGTTACATAAAGCCGAATGCTGTTTTGCACACTGCCCCACTACTATTTATGATGTATATCATATTATCTCAAAAGCAGAACTGTGAATAATGAACACTCAAGAATGTTGTTGTTAATGCTGTGCGCATTCACTACACTGGCTTTTCTATGAGCATTAACTGAGCCCATAACTTGGGGAAAATAAACCATGTCGTATCCTTGCGTTGTGTACTTTTCCCCATTTGTTTTGTAATATTAATACCTTTGACGGGTTCCCTCTTGTGTATTTTTTGACGGGCCTCAATAACAAAAAAGCGCTTACCTTCCAGTTGCACTTCCAGGGCAGCGATGCGGTGGCAGTGGCTCTCGCCGTCCTGCAGAACCGAGGCAAGTTTACTCTGCAGCTCCGTGGCCTTCTGCTGGTGACAAGAGGCTTCCAGCTGCAGCTGAGACAACCGGGCCGTGGATGAGGCCAGATCATCCGTTAGACGGACCTGATGGAGGTAGAGAAGGAGAAAGAGAGAGGGGAGGGGAAAGGAGGAGAGGTACTGATGGTTGTCTGCGGTTAAAACCCAGATAGAGATACAGAATGGTGACGGCCTGGATGAGAGATGAGTGACTATATACTGGTGCTGCTACTGGTTCAAGCTGCATGACCCTGTGGGAAGGAAATCGCAGGTGAGTCATGGCTGATGGAGAAGGAGAAAGGGGTGGGAAGAAGGAAAGAAGTAGTTAAAATGTTAGTGAAGCATGATTTAAGCAAGATCGATGCCAGTGGTGGTGGTGGTCAGATCGGGGTCAAACAGTAAGTAGTTCCAGAGGATTCTTAACATTTGTTTTAACCTGTTTGCCTTCACGTATTCTGTTCCCTTTAGATGGTAACAGTTTAAAGCAGAAAGACCTGGTTTCTCCAGCTGAGGTTGAACTGATCTTATGTCAGACTCAATAAGGAGCTGTCTTTGATTTGTTTAGTCAAGATTTGAATAGATCTTGACCTCTTGAACCTTCTGGACAAGTGCCTTTTGGAGCACTTATACAGGAGATTTTACTTTGTTCCCTTTCATGCATTGTTTTACTTTGCGCTTAATGTGATTTTGACTGCATTCTGACTTTGTACAGTGTTGCTGGTCTGCAACTTTAATGTTTGTCTCGATGCTGCTTTCTTGGTCTGGTCTCCCATAAAAAAAAAAAACAGATTCTTAATCTCAGTGGGACTAAACCAGTTAAATAAAGGTTAAATAAAATAAAAGCAAATAAAACCTTTTACCAAATACTATTTGACCCCAGTCTGATGGCGGTAGAGAGAGAAAACAGGCTCACCTGGCCTGAGCCCAGGTCCTGAGGCAGTGCATGCTGGGAAGAGAGAGCAGTAAATGCTTGATTTCCTCAGACCAACACAGCAGTACAAACAATCAGGGAGGGTACAGTGGTCAAAGAGTGGAATCGTTATTGTTGGCATAAGGGTTGTAAAAGGATGCAGACACTGGTTAAATGCAATTTCCTTGAAAGGTGAGAGTATAAAGCGCATTCTTAAAGCCAACATCTTCACATGAAATTCAGATCGCTTAGACAATCTTTAGTTAGTAATCCAAATTTACCACTTATCTCTCGTACAAAACAAGTAACAATTTATACAAATGAGATGTGGTCTGTTATGTAACAATGCACATGTGTTTTGTAGGGCCGTTTGTCTGCTTATAGGTTGACTGTGCAAATGATGCAGTCATGCCTTGGTTGTAGAGTAAGGATAGCTGGGTATGTGCACCAAATGTCATTCATTCTAACCTGTAGCGTGGAAAATATGTAATTCATTTTTTAAATTTTCATCTGTAATTGCAGTGCCCCCCCTTGGGCCAATCAGTGTAATTTTGAAAATGCTGGAATGCAGTGCTGCATGCATCAAATTTTGTCAAAATTCAATCCGTGGTGTCTGACTGTGCGTTAACACTGCGAGCAATCTGGTTGATGGGTCGCTCTAAACCAGGGGTGGGCAATCATGTGCCGTGGAGGGCCGAGAGTCTGCAGGGCCAAACATGACAGCGGGTGATTTCACTGATTAACACGTCAACCAGAGAGGAGGAACTAATCAGGCAAATCACCTGCTGTCGTCTTAGGTCGGAGTGAAAACCTGCACGCTACAAAGTTTTGAACAGGCAAATCATGTAATTTTTGCTGCTTTGGTATTCCCATTCAAAACATGTTTTTATTAATTAAGTGAATTAGTGAGCACTAATAGAACATTTGCAGACGCCCTGTTGGAAGACCACTGACTAATTAGTGGAAGACCGGCACCTCGTTGTTAGAGAGGCCCGCTGGTGAACCTACATGAACACCTGAAAAACTAAAAGCAATATTATGACACCCATCTGATTAGTGTTAAGAAAAAAATGGCAACTGTAGTCGAGGTTTTGGGAAGTATCTTTATAGTCATGCTAATGACTTAAGACTTAGATTTTGTTAGCTAGCTAGCTAGGTTAGGTAGTGCTAGGCAAATCAACAGCTGTCTAAACAAAATCGTGAAGCTTTTGTGTTGCTAAGCAACAAAAGCAGTAGATGGTGTTGTGAATGCTAGCAATCGTCCCGACATTTAGTTTTCTAAAGTTGAGTAAGATTTGTTGTTGAATCTTACTTGGATAGCAAGCTTTATATTGTGAAAGCTCTATCTAGTTAAAATGACCCACCATATATGAAATGATCTGGGCAGACCCTGTACTGATTCTGTCTGCCTTGACGTCTTTGCGATTGAGTGAGGCTATCCATAGTGGTCTTCTTTTTTCAGATAATTGTTTTCTTTGGAAGTCTATAAAAGTTCTCTTCAACGTTTTTCCTGCCTTATTGGAACAGCAAACCACGCAACAAAAGTTGACCATGGTGTTGACAGCACTAAGTTGGACTAGGCACTGGAATTACATGGTGGTGTCCCAACATGGCTGCTAAGGGTCTCTAGAATGCTGCTGGAAATCCTCTACTAGGGAGCAATGATCTAAAATAAACAGAAAAAAACTCAATACAATTAGATCTGAGCTTACCATCTACCCCAACAATGGACACAAGAATCTCCAACTATCATTTTTGAGATTTTCAAATTAAAGCTGTAGAGAACTGGGAAGCTTTGAATGAATAATCAACTTCTCATCCATTTTGCACTTGACAGAATTATTATTCATGAAACTAAATCACATCCGTAGGGAAACAAGAAAGTGTGGACATCTGATTGGCTGTTAATGGTCGCAAAAAGTTCAGCCGTGGCCAACTTTTCCCGGCCGACAAGCTTGTTGACTGTCTCAGGTCAAATGAACGGACTTCCACTAACTAGGACGGATAAACAAATGAACAAACAAACCCTGCCCACAATTTTCATCACAAGGGACAACTAATCACCTTATCTTGCTCAGCTTGCAGTAGTCTTGATTGATTGTGTTCACTGGAGGACTTGAGAGAGTCATTCCTCTGTTCCATCAGCAGGTTGCTCTGCTCCATACACCTGGACAACAGCAGGACAGCATTAGACCAGCCCGTATGATGTAGGCTGATATTTGCAAGGAAATATCACTGTCAACCAAGCTATATCACATCACAGCCGAGAAATCATATTTCATATTTCCCAGAAGTCTTTGTGCAAGTCCCAATTTTTTCAATTTTTCAGCTAGGGCTGGGTTATGTTCTGTTATGGATCCACCCAAATGTATGTTGTTGTTTTTTTTAAATTATTGGTTTTTAATCCAGTAAATAGCATATTTGCAAACTGCAGCATGATTATAAAGAATTCAAAATGGAAAACCATATCTTTAACATGAAAGATAAAAGACATA
This sequence comes from Gephyroberyx darwinii, assembly GCA_900660455.1. Taxonomy (NCBI): domain Eukaryota; kingdom Metazoa; phylum Chordata; class Actinopteri; order Trachichthyiformes; family Trachichthyidae; genus Gephyroberyx; species Gephyroberyx darwinii. Next base: position 5,773 of record CABFOQ010023611.1, read on the forward strand.
GACTTAACATAGCATATACCATTTGCTAGGGGAATTTATCCAATGTGCCTTACATTACTATGAGTGCATTCCTAGCATAGGAGCGCCCAGTGGGAAAGATGGTAGGGTAAGATATTCGGGCCTTTCATGAGTCATGGTATAAACTACCATGACATTTTCTCCATGTTTTCCTGGGACTGACCTTTGGTTCTGGTTGATGAGCTCCCCGATCTTGCGGTTTTGCTCCTCAATACGAGAGCTCTTCTCAAACACTTCCTTCTTTAAACATTCATTATCCTGGGAAACAAAATAAGAGTTTTGTAAATACCTAATGACCCCAGGGTGCAAGAAAATAGTTGAGGAAGAAGCATGTGTGCTGGAGCCTCCCAAAGATGCTGTATACGGTATTATTCTGTATTGTACCTGGATAATTCTTTGAATGTTGTGCATGATCATGGAGGTTTCCATAGACATACTAGATATGCCCATAGAGAGATTTCCGTGCCTTTGAAGGTCATCCATCTGTTGAAAACAAAAAGGAGGTGTGAACCAGACGCATCTGGTCGCTCTTGAAATATTATGTCAAAGTTACAGAATAGATATGTACCTTTGAGGCCAACAGATCCACTTTATCTGCTACTTTTCCAACAGCTAATCGGATTTCTGTGTTGTGCTGCCGGGCCTCAGTCATCAAGAAGGAAGTGACATCACCAGAGCCTAGGGGAAATAACTCAATCAGAATCAGAGTACGCCATAGTAAAAGTCTCATAATGTTTACATTCAATGATTTAAAATGTTTAAATAACGCTTTCATGTTCTAATTTAAAAATCAAAAAATGTAAAATTGAATGCAGTATTGTAAAATTTCAGTTTGTTTGAATAAATGCAAAATTTTGATTTTAGATTGAGAGTGATTAGATTTTTTTTACAGTTTTCCAAATTTTGTATTTTCAGAAAAGTTTAAATATTGGTCTTGGACACTAAACTATTTCATGCAAAAAAACCTAGGCAAGACAATGGGTCGGACTATATGTCCCACCAAGCAATAAAAGGCCAGCCTTTGCTTTGGTGCAGAACACCCCCATATCTGAAACCAATATTTAAATTTTCATTCATCAGACAAAAAAAAATAAAAAAAGATTTACATGTTACACAGGCCTGACTGTAAACAATGATTCAATTTCATGACCTCAAAATATTCTGCAAAGACATTCTGAATTAAGATGATACACAGACTGGTTTGAACATATTGGCTTTCCTACAAATGAATTGAAAACAGTCTTACCCATGTATGGGACAGTTTGTGTTGGGTAGACCTGGCCAACAGGCTGCAGTTGAGAGGGAGCCATAGAAGTCTGTGTGTACGGGTAAGGCTATGAAACAAGAGCCGATACCAAATTTGAGACCATTCTGTTATTTCATGATTCGATACTAAGTCGACTACACAAGGGAAAATGGGTAGAGCTCTCACCTGAAAGGCATGAGTGTTGCCTGGCATCCCAGGCTGTGGGGCAACAGCAGTCATAACAGGAAGTAAGGCAGAAGGCTGAACTGTGTGAGTATGTGGAAGCGCTGCGGGAAAAGCAAAGGGAAGTAACAGACAACTTAGGCTGGGAACACACATACATGACCGAACACACTGATTGTACTTAACACGCTTATCTAGCATTCATTTGAGTCATACAATGCAAACGATGAAATGATGGTGATAGTCCCGACTGGATCTGGAGGCAAGAGAAGTCCTGAACCCTAACACACACTACAAGATCATCTTTATGATCGGCCCAAACCAGCTGCAATCTTGAAAATCAGTCGTGACGCAAAATCGTGGCTATAATCAGCCTGAAAGTCATGTAGCCCCCAGCTTTAATGATATCGTTCCATGGAATTGTGTCCAAAGCCACGGGAATGCATATGTGAGCAGGTCTGTTGGTACAGTATGTTTAGGGCGTTTGCGGTACTGTGGCTGCCTACACACACCGAGTTTACCTTGCACTGGGACTGAAGCAGCAGCGGAGATCTGCACTGGAGATGGAGCAGCAGGCCGATCCTTCACTCTGGAAACACTGGTGTCCTGGGGACAGACATGCAGTAGCATAAGCTCAACAATGACACTAGAAGTCTATACCGAATATGAAGGCGAAAAAGTCTAACTTAATGGCTGTTCATTTAAGGCCTTGAAAAAAAAAAATAGAACGATTGAAAGGGTCTGACTTTTGATATCTACTGTACATAGTATAGGATTCTCCAATCTCACCTCAAGCTCAGAGTCACTGGATTCTGGCTGGCTGGCCGCCCCTGTCAGGAAGGGCAACATGGGCTGACCCATCTTTGCCATGCGAGAGATCAGCTTGGCTTTGGTGGCGTCAGGATTCTGGAGTTTGAAAAAGAATGACATCACAGCTGCAACGTATCTGAATACAATTATGCACTGTATTCAAAGCACTTCATTAAAAAGAAGAAGAACAAAACGTAGGGGGAACTTACTGCCAACTGTTCACTGAGCGAGTTCGACTTTGCACGAAGTGGTGGCTCCCTGAAAAAGAAAAAGGTCAGAGCCAAAACAGCTGGCATGACAAAATGAATAAAGGGTAATGCTGTTAACTATTTCCTGAGGCTTTAGGTCTCACCCTGGTCTGCCTGGGCCTGAGGCAGTCATCTGTGCTGGGAGCTCGGAGGCCAGGTTCTCCATACTGGGGGCTGGGGATGGGGCAGCAGAGTCTCTGGAGCCGGCACTAGCCCGATCAGATCCACTGTCCTTGGCAAACTTCACCTGAAGCCGAAAACAGATAGCTGAAAGGACGGAACCCTAAATGTAAAAAACGCACCCAAAAATGTATTTCATAAATGAGCTTCTGACTAGCTGCTATCTGATTTTAAAGCGAGGGTTTCACATTTTACATTTTTATTTTAGGCATTTAGATGACACCGTTATCTAGAGCGACATATAATGACCCCCCTTTCCACCTGCTTTAACTTGTGTCCTGACAGACAGTAGGCAGCTTGGACAGTAACATGCATGTTGAAAATGGATTGTCAGGGTGGATGGGGAACAAGTGAGATGAGGTGTTTACTGTCAATTTTAAAAGGACAGGGCAGCAAACTATTTTGTTGTAGTTGGAAATTGATAAGATTGATTGTGGAAGGAAGTGACATTTGTGGAAAGTGAATGAGAAATGTGTATGTGTATAGCTGATTGGGTGATTGGATGAATACATTTGGGATTGGCGATGGACTGAATACGTCACCAAAAGAAATTCTTTGCTGTTTTTTTGCCAATTTAAATTAAACCCTGATATTAGGTCATTTAAATTGACGCCTAGTGCAAGACACACAACACCTCACCTTCAAGCACCTTCAAATCCAAAATTCCATTATATATGGATTTATTTTCAAAGCCAAAGCCATGTTGAACACAGGATCTGTCTGCAACAAGTGACATTGCAACCAATGAGGAGAATTTCATTTGGGGAATATCACATTGTGCGAGTACAGTTAAATGTTACTAACTTTAAAGCCATAATATCAGCATACCCATCTGAAAAGTTGGTATTTAGCTCTGATAGCAAGTAACACCTAACTTTGCACTGCCTTCCTTGCCTTCCTCCCTGTATCTACTGGTATAGCAGTTACTTTGTTAGCCAACAGGTAAGCTGATACAAATTTGATTTTTTGAAGTTTATTAACCCTTGCATATGAAACAAAAATGGTAGATAGAAAAAAAGCCTTTGATACAGTAAATCGCTAAAGTCCTCATTGCAAAGTTATCGAGGTTTCATTTTTCACCTGATGCAATGAAATGAATTAAATCATATATTGTAGATAAGAAACTGGGTGTTTGTGTGAACAACATAACAGAAACTATTAGTAATGATAATTACCAATGATATTGTCTGTATATTAATGATTTACCTGAAATTTGCCCACCTGGTGTAAATTGCCAGATGTATGCTGATGACACAGCTATTTATGTGCACGCTAAAAATAAGAGACAAGCTGCCTAAAAACCTTCAGCCACTAAGGTTAATGTTTCAAACTGGCTGATAAACTCATCTCTGCATCTTAATGTCGGCAAAACTGCGTGCATATTTTTTTCAAAGAAGGCGATTAGTAATGTATACCCAGATGTCTTAGTGGCAGGGAAGAAGCTTGAAGTAGTACATGGGTTTAAATATTTAGGTATAACAATTGATTCACAGTTCAGCTTCAAAAAACAAGTTAAAAAAAGTTGGAAATAGAATCAATTGAAAGTTGTAGTACTGTAAGTATACTAAAACCAATTGAGACTGTCTTCAAGCAAGCATTAAATGTTTTAGATAAGAAGCCAAACACACATCATCGCTGTGATTTTTTAATGAAATACAATCTTTTAAACTGGGAAAATTTGATCAAATTTACAGATATTTTACTTTTAATACCCCCCCACTCAGTGAATTCATTAAGACCATTACAACTCTTTGATAAAAACATGCTAAAGAGTGGTTATTGGACAATGAAACATGCAGCCATATCATAACAAACATTAGTCCAGTTTTCCTTCCTGTGATGCATGTTGTGATGTCTGATTGGCTGGCGACTATGCTTGCTTTTATGTTCATGGTTGCTTTTATGTGCATGAGGCTGCCTGTTTTTTTTAACCAATATGTCTATGCTATTATTTGTATTTTATGCGCATCTGTTTGTCATGTTTTTTAACATTCTTTTAATCCATAAACCTGCCCAGGGATTGCAGATGAAAATTTAAACCAACTAAATAGCCCTGATGACGAACTAAATAAATAAATAAATAAATAAATAAATAAATAAATAAATAAATATTTGAACATTAAGTGTGAATGTTATTTATGTAGGTATTTAGGTTAGTCAGCTACTTAACCTTGACTACCATTTCCTGCACTCAAATGGGGAAGCACACACATTTTGTCCCATTTGAATGTCTTGTGCTACTGCTTCCTATTGGGAATTCAGTGGGAAGTACAACTGACCTGATACTTGTTCATCAGTTTTTTCTTGACTGCGGGAACTTACTACTATACAAGAATATAGACAGCAGTAACAATGTGTGTAAGTAATGTGTGTGTGTGTGTGTGTCTGCCTGTCGGTGTCTGGTGGAGATCAAGCATCAGATGTTATAGCTTCCTTATAGCAGACAGACAGCAGAATGATCATGTATGACAGAAAAATGGTAGGTGAAGCAGTAAGAGCCGAGGAGGGAGGGAGGTAGAAAGTATTTGTTGTTTCCCATGGGGCATTACCCGTCGGAGTTCTGCCTCAAAAACAAGTGTGCTGTCAGCCGGGATGCGGTTGGCAACTCCCTTGGATCCATAGGCCAGATTGGGTGGGATGACCATGAGACGACGGCCTGCCTTCTTCATCCCCAGCATCCCTTCCTCCCAGCCCTGTTCACAGATGGAGGAGAAAGAGAATGAGAGAATAATAATCACAAGGCATAAGAATAAGAAGACATTACTAGATAAAAAGATAAGAGGAGAGGGAAAAAACAATATAATAGGAAAACATACAGGCAAATAAAAACACGTCTTTAAGAATAAGTTTGAAGTGGAGCTGCTATTCAGTTGGCCAAATATGTATTGGCAAAATAAATCTTTACATCGATAGGCCATTTAGAACAAGACTGACTCACTTTAATCACTTTTCCAGCTCCAAGTTTCAGTCGTAGCAGCTTGTCTTTGTTCTGGTTGGAGTCAAACACCTAAAAATGACACTTAAGATTCAAAGAGCGTTGCAGCATCGTGCCCACAAGATTCACTAAGTCAAGGAGACAAGAATATACGCAGCAGCAACAAAACCTGTCTAACTGTAAAAATAATGGCAGTGGTTAACCTGTCCGATGGCGTGGTTCTGCAGGAGCCAGCCTGTATACACCACCTCCAGGGAATCTCCGTTCTCCACTGCCTGTCCCTCCCCCAGACCCAGTTCTTGAACCACCACGGCGTCCAACGAGGGCGTGCTGTTCACTTTCGCCACACATACCTGATGCACATCAAAAGAAAATAGCTTTAGGGTTTGACCAATATGGGTTTTTGAAGGCTGATACTGGTATTTTTGGATTAAAGCTGTCGATAAACGATATTTTGTGTCGATATTCAATCACTTTAAATTGGACCATTTTCATGCTCAAAGAACCTTCATGGGACACTAAAACTCTCCATTCTTTTAGATGGGTTAGCAGTTCCTGAAGGCAGGGTGAGGCAGGTTTTATTACAGACTGACACCCTGTAGAGTAAAATCCTCCCACACACTGGAATAATTTAGAATCTGACTTTTAATACAAGGCCCAATATCAGCCTGATATATCGGTCTAACCCCAATCCAAAGCACCTTGCAGTACCATGAGTATGTAGGAATTGATTGACTCCCGGTAGGAATCAATCCTGTAATCTGGCTGTGTAAATGACCTTTGAGCTCTTATCTCCTTACTCTCTTTGTCAAACAATTACCGCTGGCCCAGTAATAAGTTTCCTCCACTGTCACTAACCTCTTTGCAGAAGTCTACTGAAGCCTTTTCAGTTTCAAACATCACGGACCAGTTCTGCCGCTGGTCGTCGTAAAAAGTGCAGTAGTTGTTCGGCTGTACCTGTGAGAAATAAAGTGCAGGGATGTGGTCAGAAAAGTAAAACAGGAAAACAATGTGCACCCAAAAAACTTGAAAAAGATGAAATGTGTGGATGGATGTGGAGGACTCCTACATACTTTCCATCAAATTCCAAATTTATCCAGAGATTAATTCTGTGACTGGTATTGTTCGATCGCTGAAGATTATTGTTCAAAGCAACAAATACCACAATATGTGAAAACGGCATTAGACTTTTTTTGTCCAGTTCCAAGACATTTCAGGACCTGGAAACAATACAACTGCTTTTGCATACATTTTCAGTCTTTCAAGACCTGCAGGAGGGTGTGGAGGGTTTGATTCCCCTGGCGAATCGGAATATCTCTCGCTCCGCGTGCTATTAACATCCAACATCTATCCAACAACAAGTCTTTGCTCACCGTAAAAGGGAAGCCGTCGTGAATCTTGGCCGTGGTCACTTGTTTCTGCTGGCTCATGTACAGTAACAGCTTGTACTGCAGGAGAGAGAGGGGTGGAGGCGTTAATCGCAGGAAATCAATAAGTTATACCCGTAATCTCAAATGACCAATTAGCGAAGCTCTAACCTCTTTTGTTGTGTGGTTGCCCAGTACTGCTGCGCCGAGCTTTCCTTGCTTCACATACTGTCCGTTAATACTGCGCACAGGACACGAATGTCAGAAAAGTATAGGCAGCTTGGGAG
>CABFOQ010023617.1:2595-13777 GCA_900660455.1 Gephyroberyx darwinii
CAACACATCATTGGCTCTCGAAGGAGAGGGAGAGCGGTGTGAGGAGATAGGAGGGTGGAAGGAGCACTGTTTGGCTTGATACTCAAAAAAGTAATATATTACTCCTTACTCATTTCAGAAGTACTATTACTTTTAATACACAGTTTATTATATTACTTTTCTCTTACTCCCCCAAAAGGGAGGAGGAGGTTTGTTGTTTCCTTTCCAGTACAGGTTTGTTGGAAATTCAAAGCTGAAAGCTAAAAACAGCAACTTGGTTTGGCCACTGTTCAGGAGTAAAGCTATCCCCTGAAGCTAATCTCTCTCTCTCTCTCTCTCTCTCTCTCTCTCTCTCTCTCTCTCTCTCTCTCTCTCTCTCTCTCTCTCTCCCTCTCTCTCTCTCTCTCTCTCTCTCTCTCTCCAGCCCGATGAGACATTGGAGCCTTTCTTTGACTCTCTGGTTCGCCAGACTCCAGTTCCCAACCTCTTCTCTCTCCAGCTGTGTGGAGCTGGCTTCACCCAGAACTACTCCCTGGGCAGTGCTACTGTCGGTGGTAGCATGGTGAGACAAACACACACACACAACCATTAAATAACATATTTGAAGCCAATATTTGAAAATCCATGCCCCCATACTCTCAGATCATTGGAGGAGTGGACCCGTCACTCTACGTTGGAGAGCTTTGGTACACGCCCATCCGCAGGGAGTGGTACTATGAGGTGATCATTGTGCGCATTGAGGTGAATGGACAGGACCTCAACATGGACTGTAAAGAGGTGAGATCTGGACTGATGGTTGGATGGATGCAAAAACCAAAGAAAGAATGAAGGAATAACCAAACCTATTGACTGGTTGGATGATGGTTTTGTGCTGTGACTGACTTCATGGTCAGTCGTTGATGCTAGAACACTGATTCACGCTAGATAATAAAGCTGTTTCTCTCTATTACAGTATAACTATGATAAGAGCATCGTGGACAGTGGCACCACCAACCTGCGCCTGCCTAGAAAAGTCTTCCAGGCTGCTGTCAAAGCCATTGAAGCTGCCTCTTCGGTCAGTCCTTACTGCACCACAGTTTATACCACCCTGCTGTAACCCTGTCTGTCTTCAACTCTATGGATTGCTGTTGTCTTTCCTCTTCCCTCAAAACATTTTTTCCTCCATTTTTCTCCATCCATTCACTTTCCCATTCCCGTAGCTGTGCTCATACTGTGTCTTGAGAGGTGAAAGTAGATGGTAGTATTCTATCACACACTGAAAGACTACAGGCTTGTTCCATTAGTTTGATTATAAACCAAGAAGAGCACCACTGTGCACATCTACAACTACATTTTTCCCCATAAGAAGAACAAGAAGAACAAGAATACACAACATGTTTATGTCGCATTAGAATCAACGCAGATTAGGGTTTGTCCACATACAACCTGTGTAGTATTGATCACTTCTACAATAAATATTGTCAAGCAAACTGCATCATAATCATCATATTGGAGATGAACACCACTGATTGGCCGATATCCAATTTTAATATATCGAAAAACTGATCCATTGGTCTAACGCAAGGCTGAAGATATCTGGGCATGCAATTATTAAGATTTTAACTCCTCCTAAAGTCTTACATTCAGTTTTAGAGGTCTTACAAATGTTGTGATTTTTTTCTAGCTTTGTTCTTCCATTGAGAAATGAGTCCAGTAATGCAGACCATATTCTACAGGTTTTCAAAATTAGTATTTGATTCTAACTGGCATTAAAAGGGTCTTAAATTTCAGGTGATGCAACCTGCAGACACCCTGTTGAGTTGCATGTCTCAAGACTTCTCAAGGCAGCAGTGCAATGAATGCTATGTCTCACAAGGCACCAATCATAAGTGTCATAAGTTATTTCAATGGTAATGTATTCTCTGGTGTATCTCCTGCTGCCCCCCTCTTTCAGACCGAGCAGTTTCCCTCAGGTTTCTGGCTGGGGGAGCAGCTGGTGTGTTGGCAGGCTGGTACCACACCCTGGCACATCTTCCCTGTCATCTCCCTCTACCTGATGAGTGAGACCCGCAACCAGTCCTTCAGAATCTCCATCCTGCCCCAGGTAACACACTTCCACCCGGTAGCTTAAACCAGGAGTTCCCAAACCTTTTCATACCAAGCACCCTCAGATAGATTGATACAATTTTGTCATCACAGAAGATATTTGTATTATGAGTTATGTAGGTGAGGAGGTGGGGACAGTGAAACCTTATACATTCCCTCACCCTGGTGTTCCTCAGATCCCAGTTTAGAAACCACTGGCTCAAACCAAGATTGGTCCCGACAAGTCAATAAAGCAATCGTGTCCACATGACAAGAGTGCTAGTATGTTTTATTGAATTGCTAGTATGTTTTATTAAATTACATGTAGCTGGGTTGAAGGGCGACTAGGAAGGAGACACATCCTGTTTATCAACATGCTGTCATAGTCAGAGTGGACCGTACAGGAGTTCAGCAAACCCTTTGTAGGAATACGATTTGGGGACAGGTGTTTAATTTACCTTAAGAGACGTTTGGCTTCTGGATATTTCTCGCAAATTCAAATATTTTTCACGATATCTCAAACGGGAAACAAAGTTACCTACGGTTTGCTATGTATGAGTTCTTAGTTCCTTTCATTGAATGTAATCACGACTAAAAGCAAAATTGCCAATTCCCTACGCACTCCTATGGAAGTCTGGTCACAATAAGTCACTCTGTCCCTCTGCAGTACCTTTGTATTACCCTCAATAGATGACTAGAGAGTATCTTTTGAATAGAATTTCTGAAGCTTTTCATTCAACGCAGAAAAGCCATTAAATTTTCTTTTATCCAAAGCCATCCAAAGAGACCTTGGAGGTGGTGGAATGATTGAGATCTATTTGACGGCCCAATGTGAGAACAGAGGTTCACTTCAGTGCACCTGTGGGAGGATGGTGACCTTGATGAAAAATGAAAAGCTTGAATAGACTTTTTTTGTCTTGTGTGCTTGTTTTTTTATGCATTCACATATTGGCTTTGCAATCAGTCACTGAAAGTACGTGAAGCCCACACAGTTACATAGACAGACAGACAAACAGATGGACACACACACACAGAAAAATACAAAGACACACACATACAGATAGACACATACAGAAACATCCACATATCTGCACACTTTCACTGACACACACACATCCATCCATCCTTTTTCTAGCCAGGTCAGGGTCATGGTGGCAACAGGGCAAGCAGAGCAGCTCAGACGTTGGGAGATGTAGCCCCTCCAGCATGTTCTGGGTCTATCCTGGGGTCTCCTCCACATCGGTGGTGCCTGGTGCACCCCAGGGGGTGTCTGAACCCCCTCAGCTGGCTCTCAACGTGGAGGAGCAGCAACTCAGCTCTGAGGTCCTCGCGGGTCGCTGAGCTCCCCACCCTATCAGGTGGAGTTAAGGCAGGCACTCTGCAGAGGAACCTCATTTCAGCCACATGTATCCACGACCACATTCTTCCAGTCACAACCCAGAGCTTGTGACCATAGCAGAGGATCGGAACGAAGATCAACCGATAAATAAGAGAGCTTTGCTTTGTGGCTTGACCACCACGTTCCCCGGGGTGTCCTGTGGGAGGTGCTGTCGGGGTATGGGGTGCTGGGGCTTCTGCTGTGAGCCATTCGTTCCCTATACACTCGGCATCATGAGAGCTGTGTTCCCATTCTTGGCACAAAGTCAAGCTTGTTCAAGGTGGGTGCCAGACTCTGACAAGGGTGCTTCTTGTCCCCACCTCCCGTTTGCGATATTCACAGACAGGATATCAAGACGCTGCCGAGGTCTGGGCAGTGTCTGGTTTGGTGACGCATCTCTGCTGTCCGTCTGTCCGCCAGTTAGGTGCAGTGACTGCAGACACACACTCATACTTGCACACCCACAAATATTTGTACCCTCTCACTTTTTCTCTTACACACACACACACACACACACACACACACACACACACACATCCCACCCTAACACATACAGACATGTTTAGGGTTTTCCATTGCACAAGTACAGTATCGTTGTACCCACACTGGCCCTACTAGTGTATTTGTACCGCACGGTATCAGCACCATTTGGTTTTCCATTTGATTATTGAGTTACAATTGTATTTGTACAGGAGAGAAGAATAACAACAACCTTCCTGTCAGCATCCTTTCAGGAAGAGAGTAGTGAGTGTGCATCAGTCTAGGGAAGGTTAGAAAGTCATATCAAAAAGATTTGGGTTCAATCAGTCCACTGTGAGACAAATAATATACACATGGAAAGAATTTAACATGACAGAGACTCTGACTAGAAGTGGATTTTACCACTTTCACCAAGGGCCACAAGAAAAAATATTAAAACTAGTAAAAAACAATCCAGGAATATTATCTCTGCAAGAGATCTGCAAGCCTCCATCGCTGCACCTGACGTCATTGTGCATCCATCAACAATAAAAACACTGAATAGAAATGGTTTTCATGCAAGGGAAGCCAGGAAGAAACCTCTACTGTCTTAAGAGAACAAAGCTGCCTGTCTTCAGTTTGTTAGTGTCCACCTGGTGACAACCCAGAACTGTCCACCAAAATAACCTTCACCCTACGGTCAAACATGGTGGCTGTTGTTCTTCCTCTGGACCTGGACGACTCAACATCATTCAAATCTACCAAAGAATGACTTAGGAAGAAGACGTTTAGTGTTTTAAATCCAACTGAGATGTTGTCAGCATCTGTTCATGTGAGACCTCAAAGACGTTTACTCCAAGTCATCACTCATAAAAAAGGTGCCAAGTTATTGATTGAAGGAGTTCACATATTTCTGCTCACAGGGATATCAGATTTTTTTGATAAATAAACCAGCAATGTAAATATATCGTATTTATTTGTGCATGTTCTTTATTTGGGATATCTTCATTAAGCGTTAGATAAACATTTAATGATGTTATTCCTCCGTGATACATGAAATAATGATCACAAATGTCCAAACACGACTGTATGCTCGTGTACCTTCCCAGTACTCTTTTAGTGTACCTGTGCCAGAATAAATGTGCACAAACCATAATGAAAAAACATATGGGACAGACACAGCATACTAATGTAGTGGAAAACATCTATTTTAAACCCCACCCCACTCCCCGCTCTCTCTCTCTCTCTGTCTCTCTCTCTCTCTTTGTGTCCCCTGCCAGCAATACCTGCGGCCGGTAGAGGACGTGGCCTCGGCCCAGGAGGACTGCTATAAGTTTGCTGTGTCCCAGTCCAGTACGGGGACGGTCATGGGAGCTGTCATCATGGAGGGCTTCTACGTGGTCTTCGACCGTGAGAAGAAACGCATTGGCTTCGCTGTCAGCACCTGCCACGGTGAGGAGGGGAGAGGAAGGGAAGATGGGTAGGAGAGAGGGGGAGACGGAGGAAGGATGGAGTGTGGATATTGATTGAATGATAGATTGGTATGGAGAGAGAACAGAAAGAGGAGAGAAAAAGGAGAAAGGACCATTTCCAAAAACCTTACACAATGACCACTGGCATGAAAGTAAAACTCACCGTGGATTTCTGTTGAAGTTAACAGCTAACTACAGACCTTTGTTTACAAAATAGTAACATTAGATGACATAATCATTGTATTTCTGAACTTTTGAGCAACGAACATCAGATAACTATTATTATTATTATTTGGAATGAAACCCGACAGTTATACTAACTTCTCCTGCCCCGGCCTGTTCTCCCCATTCCAGTGCACGATGAGTTCCGCACGGCGTCGGTGGAGGGCCCGTTCCACGGCGTGGACCTGGAGGACTGTGGCTACAACATCCCCCAGACGGACGAGTCCACACTCATGACCATCGCCTACATCATGGCGGGCATCTGCGCTCTCTTCATGCTGCCGTTGTGTCTCATGGTGTGCCAGTGGCGCTTCGCCCGCTGCCTCCGCCCACACGGTGACTTTGCTGACGACATATCCCTCCTCAAGTGAGGGAGGAGAGAGGAGATGGACACAAAGAGACATAGGGACTTAACACTTGAAATGTACCAGAGAGATTGATTGTGACTAAAGGTATCAATGGATGTACAGTGTCAAGAGCTGTTGGCACTGTAAACTCTTTTTCAGGAATATGATATATAAAATAAGTGCAGACATACAATGAATACTCAGAAAGCCAAGCTGCTCTCAAATGGGAGAGCGTGGAATGATAACTAGAGCCATTACTGACATATAGGACAACGAAGAGAAAGGTGTCATCAGCAGTTGGCTGCAGTATGTCTGTGGGTGTTCAAGCAACCTATGCAGATCAGCATGGAGTTATGGGGAGAGGCAAACTCCATGTGAAATGGGAAACAAAAAACCTGCTTATTGTTATGAATAGTGTGAAAATTGACCCAAGAGTTTGAGATTGGATTTGTGATAGAAAGATTTTTCTCTTTAACATTGCATAGCTCCACACAGAGTGATTTTGGTTTAGGGGAAAACAGAACATTTAACATTGTTGAGGCATGATGTAAGACATAATATATGTATGAGGTGTGTGTATAGAGGTTGTGTGGGTGGATGAAGGGAGTTTAACGTGTGCGAGCATGGCTTGTATGTGTGCACAGCCGTACTGTAAGTGATGACTATACACAGAAAGAGTAAATGAAGATGAAGATGATAGTTATTGAGTATGATCAGCGTCTATGAAATTACACTATTTTGCATAAGCCAGCAAATAATTCTGCAGTGCAAATCAAGTCAGCATAAAGAGACTAATTTGGTCAAATATGAGATTGTAACAGCATTTATGATATGTTCAGTTTTGCCTGATGTAAAACTGAGACTACTGAACACAATTAATATCAGATGTCACTTTTTCTTCTTATATTGATAGCTTAAATGTATCTATTGTACATAGAGTTTGTGCATTTCAGATCTGTATGCACAAATTTGCACCCTACACACACACACACGCACACACACGCACACACAAATACACGTAAAAACACACATTGCTTTAACCTTGCCAACTACTGCTGCACCATCTGATGATTTGAACACGTAACAACACATTACATGTAAATGAAGCAAGACTTCATAGGGCTTCTTTCACAGACACAGAAACAGCCTGATTCACTACATCTTTCAAAGGGGACCATCTGTATGCTAGGAAGAGGAAACCAGCCCAAAATATATTATTCACAAAAGAATACAATATATATATCTATGAGGGACAGTTTCTACTGTCTCTCAGCAAGCTGTAAATATATGAACTAAGAACTGTATATTAATCTGTCAGGCGCTGGCTGGCAGCACTATTGAACCAATAAAGTACCTATTGTAACTATAACGGTTTTTGATTTCTCTTCACACAGCACATTAACCACTAGAATGTTGTTGTCAAGCATACCCTTACCCTGCATGTTGTTTACCCTGGGATCATAGTCATTAAAACATCCTAATACAGAGTAGAGTGAGACCAATATGGGTTTTTGAAAGCCAAGAGTCAGAGTGGAAAGCATTTAGACCATCATGTGACACTAAAACTCCACACTGAAACCAATTCTACTGAAATTGAAAGTGGATTGGTAGCAGGGTCAGGCAGGTTTCACTGAAGGCTTTACAGACTCCCTTCCACCCCTGAAGAATAAAAAAGGAAGAAACCTAGATCATATCAGAGGTGGAGGACATTGACTGATATCTATGATATTTTTAGAAAATATATGGGGTCTAACACTAGTGCAGAGGCAGCATCATCTTTGCAATCACTTCTTAAAACATTGAAACCAGACCTGCTACCATAGACTTGCTTTTACGTGAGCTCTTTTTTATATCATATATTATCAGGACCGAAGCTGCCCTCCTGTGGTTTGGTTTGGGTGCAGCACTTATACGCAGCTATGGCTCTGAGCCAATCAGGTGCGTACGACGTTTCTGCAACTCCTGGCTGACGTACAACGTCTGGTTGCGTCGTTTGTGCTTTACGGAAATGAGGTGACAAGCTTGATTTTTCAACACAATAAAGGAAGTAGAACGATTTCATCGGAAAGGTAAATATTTGTGGAATAATAAAAAGTATAGTGGCAACAAATTACCGTGGTCATTGGCTCCTACTGCCTTCGTTTTTCATAAAAAAGGCACGTTGACAACCGTTAGGTCGCTAGTGTATGTTTGTTGTCTAGCTAAATTAGCTTTGACAACAGTAATTTAACGTTACGTCGGTGAAACTCGAAAGTTGTTACAGTGGTTCAAATGTTTTTCAGTCACAACAATGTTGCTACAAATGTACATCCACGTTAGTTATTTTACTGTAGCTTTAGAGTGTAGCAAACCTTTATCATATAACTGAGATTGTCCATTCAAAGCGCTGTTCATCCAACGAATAACGTCAGTTAGCTATCCAAGTACACGAGCCACGAGCTAAAACCCCAGCATTCAGCAACATTGGGAGCTAGCTAGCTGGTTTGTAGAAGGTGTTAGGTGGTTTCAGTGTATCACAGTCGCCTTCCCGAACACAGAACAGGGTGAGACCAATATGGGGATTTGAAGGCCAATACTGATATTTCTGAGTTGAATCACAGGTAGCAGATATTCAGTATCTTTAATTTTACCACTTTCAAACCCACTCTAGTGAAATTCTTTTAAGTAGGTTGGCAGCTCATTAAGGCAGGGTGAGGAAGGTTTCATTGAAGGTTTTACAACCTGCCACCCCTTGTTTAAGGACACTACAGCAGGGTTGATGTTTGCTTTCCATAGACTGTTGCTAAGTTTACTAGATTGCTATTTCGCAGGTGTTACTTTCATGGATCTTATGGAATCACACTATTAATATAACTTAAGTAAGTTGTTTTAGTTAAGTGGATACCAGATAGTTTTTCACTAGCTGGTTCCTCGCAATATGGGTTAGATTAGGAACAAGTATATTGTGCAGTCTTTGTATGACAGCTTTTTATTTAGTGTGCATAATATCAGTGAACACACCCATGTTGTTCAATACAGCTGGCTTCCCATGGGTTGTTTTGTAGGTTGGCTGTTTGGATGACTCAGTCTTTTCAGAGAAAATAGTTCACTAAATGATATCTTCACTACTTTGTACAGGTTTGTGCTACTTCCTTGCCAGTAGCCTACTTTGTGGTTTGGCTGTTGTACTGCTGAAATCATAGCTGAAGTGTGGTGAATGACACGTCCAACCTTTTAAAATTGAATTGAGTTATCTTGGTGGTGGTGGTGATGTTTCCCTTTAAAACTGAAAGTTGCTTGATCTTTCCTGTTATTTAGCTACCTAGGTTACCAAAGCTAATAGAACAGCATCGGCCTCTAAAAGTGTCTTAACATTGTTTGTGGTTGCCCCAGGGATAGACTTGATTTGCAATGTACCAAGAGAGTGTTAATGAAACATGAGCTTCAACCACAGCTCTCTGAATTGGTTGTCAGTAAGAGTGTTGACCTGATGTTGTGAAATGTAACTACTGGCCTCTGAATACTGCACACAGGTGATGAGCATCCAGCCGTTTATTATTATATCACTACTACATTAGTAACAAGATCTCAGTTTCTCTCTACTTCTCATTCCACTTTGTGTCCGTCTCTCACATCCAGGTTGCTGTTCAGATGAGAAAGGCCTGCCAGTTTGACCCCACACATTGCCCTCTGTTGCCATGGCAACACCGTATTTCCCCCCATTCCTCCTCCTCCTTTTTCTGTCCTCCTTCTCTCTCCTGCTTCTGACCCTCCTCCCCTATGTGACCCCTTCATTTCCCTCCTCTTCCTCCCCTCCTTCGTTGTTGCCCTCCCGCTCCTGTGGTCCGGGTCAGTCCTGGGCGGTCCGGCTCCACAGTGGCCAACATCTGGAGGGAGAAGATGGGGAGGATAGCGCTGAGGACCTGGATCTGATAGCCAACAGGGTGCAGTACTTTATGGTCATTTTGTCGCAGAGATCTAATTGCTTTTGCTATTATTTTTTTCATATTGCTCTCTTTCTGTACGCTCTCTTTCAGTGCTCTCTTATGTATGTATCTGCACATATTACATTACAGTCATTTAGCTTTTATCCAAAGTGACTTACAAAGGTAATAGCCCTGAGAACCGTGAGACTGAGAGTCTCATGCTCTACCGACTGAGCTGTCTGGGCCAGACATATACATGCTGTATATATTTATATATTTCCATTCATTTTCTGTATTTCAGTATGTTTGAATGCACTCTTTTTGCACATTATATGATATATGATATATATGATATGTAATTGCATTAATTTATTGTCACCTAAAATTTTATAGTGTTAATATTGTCCGTTGTGTTATGTTTAATGCCCTATATTTGCTCTACTAATATTTACATACTATTGTTTTTAGTGCTCTTCTCTGCCCAATTTTCCCACGGGCTCATTAAAGTTTCATCTAATCTACTTTAGAGTTGACTAGGTCCACCAGCAGTGCTGATTTGAAGGCCAACACAGATAACTGAAATCTCGCAGGCTCCAATTGTAGATATGGTACTCAGAAACATTCTGATAACCAATTGGAGCCAAGAGCTGGCAGACATTCCCAACAAATAATGTCTGCGTCAGTGCCCGGCACTTTTTCTATTCCTGTTTTGACTAGCAATAGAGCGAAAAAAGTGTATTCCACTCACACTGCAAACTTACCAAATTTGACAAATATTCCCTGTCAACGACAACCGGCCTTGGGGCCTGTCACCAACACCATAAAACTAGCTCTGTTTAATGTCAGATCGCTAGCAAACAAATCATTTTTAATCAATGATCTTAATATTACCCGTACACTTGATTTTTAACTGAAACATGGTTAAACAGCAGCAACAGTGCAGCTATACTTATTGAGTCAGCCCCCACAAACTTTAGTTTTTGGATGTTTGTAGAACTGAGAAAAGAGGTGGAGGGGTTGCTGTTTTATTTAATAATGCATTCCAGTGCAAGCAGACATCATTTGGAGATTTTCCATCTTTTGAATACCTTTTTTCTGTATTGAGAGTTTCTCCCAGAGTTCTTATATTAATTATTTACAGGCCACCAAAATATTGTCCCACCTTCTTTGACGACTTCAGTGAACTTTTGTCCAATGTTTCCACTGACTTTGACTGTCTAGTTATAACTGGTGACTTCAACATTCATATTGATAATTCCAATGACAATGATACTAAAGAACTTTTTTGAACTCTCTCAACATGTGAAAGGGCCCACCCATAGTCGGGGGCACACCTTGGACTTGATTATCACTAAG
>CABFOQ010023620.1:0-11958 GCA_900660455.1 Gephyroberyx darwinii
AAAAGAAAACGAATTTACCAAGAACAATTTAATCAAAAAGAGCAAGAAATTAAAAGATATAAAACATGAGACAATGCACTTGATGTTGAGAACTAAGACAGGTGGAGTAACATGGACAGTATTTTTTTGGAATACTTGAAACCCTTTTTTTGTGGAATACTTGATGCGGCCCAGCCTCACCCAGACTCTACCTCCAGCGGCCCCCAGGTAAATTGAGTTTGAGACCCCTGCTCTAAACCAAGAGTGTAGTTTAAATTTCAGAAGTGATAGGGACATTTAAAATCAGAAAAGAAATTGCTCACTACATGAAAGTTCCTGCATTTTTACAATATTTACATTTTTCATTTTACAACATAACTTGCTGCACCTCTAATATTTGAAGATCTTTTAGGGGTCTCCAGCAGTTTTACTGCTGGGAACCCCAAAGGAAAAAAAGCAGGAGTGCAATAACGTTAATCTAATCTCCTCAACTCCAGAGAGAGTTGAGGTGTCTGGCATCTGAAGGTGAGACTGATCCTACCTCCTTTTGGGTCTGTTAATATATCGCAGTGTATGCATTCATCATAACTAGCTAGCTAACGTTGATGGCTGTCAACTTTTTAACTGACTCAGATTGGCTAACTCCAAGATAATTTATGATACAATGGTAACTTTTTTGATCACTATCACAGCATATCTAAACAGTAACGTTATATCAAAACAACGATACACATATGGAAAAGGGAATATCGGATAAAGGGAATTCATTATTCTCAATCTGATGCTAGCTAACGTTAACTAACCTAACCTAAACTAGACATTAGCTACGTTACATATCAATAATGTTAACATTAGCTGTTTCAGTGAACTACATATTTGACTAGCAGCTGCCCAGCTAGACAGATCATCACGTTTGGTGAAATGATGTTGTTTCATCACTCACGGTGTGAAAGAATGACTTTTTGCAAATGTCTCTGCCTTCCTGCTAGGCTAAAACATAACGAGTGTATGTAGCTAGCTAATGAGTTAACGTTACCATGCCTAACGTTACAGATCCGACAGGTAACCATGGTCGTAGAGACGTTTTTTTAAGAGTCAATTTTGTTCGTTTTGATGTAACATTACCTTTAGTTTATTTAGTTTAACATGAACATGATATAGACAAAATGTGGTAAGTGGTAAAAGTGGTTGGGACACGTCCATACCAGTTATATAGGAATCTATGCCCATACTGTAAACACATAACAATACATTAGCCAATTGTTTGAGAGTGCCTGTTTTGGTTAAAAAGCATCCAGTCTCATGATGCTATCCTATTGCTAGGTTCAATGAACTCTTAGAAAATCTGTTGACCAGGCTTATCACAGGTGAAAGGAAAGCTTATAAAGAGTAATGCACGATCCTGAAGCACCGGACCTCTCCTAATCCACTTCACACTGCTTGGTCACAGTCACTGGTCATTTCTCCCTGGGAAGTGGGATTTGTAAGGTCCTCTTCTCCATCTTGCCCTGTGAATCTACAGCATCAGAAACCCATTAAATGCAACCCCATAATGCAGCAGCTTATCCTCAACTTCACTAGTTCTAGCTGCTTCAATCTCTTTCCTCCTCCTCCTCCTACAACTCGCTCTCTTCCTTGCTATTCTTCCTCTTCTTCACACATGATTTACCAGCGCCATATTTATTCACATAAGTTCTGCTCAGCTCTCTCTTGGCAGTGTCGTTTAATCAAGTCATTTTCCCCAGCCCACTTCAACACTCCTCCCCCTCGCTTTCCCTCCCTCTCTCCACCATCTTCTTCAGTTCTTTTTTGCTCTCTCTTTCCTCCTCGTCTACTCATTTAATTCCACCCTGACACTTCCAACCCATAAAGAAGAACCATGGTTGGGTGCAATAAATTTAAAATGGCAATTTCTGGCTGATGAAGCATCACCAGTCACCACGGCGCCATGTGTTACAGGTCAACAGTCGCCCAGGAAACTCATTTTATTAAGATTAAGTTTAACTTAGACCACCTCAGACGCTCTTCATAAAGGTGTCGCCTCAAAGTTCTAAAGATGACTGAATGAGTCCTCGTCACAGTTGCCGAGCTGATCTCTGAGGAGATTATGGATCATCTTGATAAATTACATGCCTGTGATTAAGTACACGTATACTCTATATACTTTCTTCCAGGGTTTGAGGATAAATGGTGGGTTTAAAGACAAAATGCACACACATTCACATTGCTCGGTATCATCATTGTGTCAGTAATTTCCCTAAAGGTTATCTCCCTAACCCCTTTGTGCTATATTCACCCGAACAGGAGGAGCCTTTTGTTATGGTGGCAGAGAACATTCTGGGCCAGCCTAAAACATACAAGGGTTTCTCGATCGACGTGCTGGACGCCCTGGCCAAGATTCTGGGCTTCAAGTATGACATCTACCAAGTCGGAGATGGCAAGTATGGCTCAGCTCTCCCTAATGGATCCTGGAATGGCATGATAGGAGAGCTCATTGGCAAGGTTAGTCTTTTGATGGTCAATTGTCAATTGATGTCCAAATTTCACTCAAAATAGTTTTCTGGGAAACAGGCCATATTTTCTGGTTTAAAACTGAGATCTCAATTATGAAGCTCAGTTAATGAAAAAGATCATTGTAGGGACCCACACAATCAATCTCCAACTATTGATCTGTTCCAGTGTGTGACATCACAGATTAATGGTTTATGATTTCCAGCTTTTGGAAGTAGTTTGACAAAGTTTGACAAATTGAAAAACACTGATTAGGGTGTTGTGGGTCAATAGCAAACCCATTTGATTGTTGGTAAATGTAATGTTATATTATAATTAATGTTGAAAAAACATTCAACAACATTCACTCTTTGAGAGAAAGCTATTATATTTTCTTCATAGGGGTAACTTAAGCCTATAATTTAGCCTGTGGAGAATATGAGAAATATTATAATGTAACCTAATGTGAACTATCAGAGCTGTCCGCCCCACAATTTTGTACTATTGTCTGTCAGAGGGAGTCCTATCACTCACACAGAGACTGAGCGTCTCTGATTATGGTGTAGAGTGAACAATTTAAAAGTGTTTAACTCAACAATCCCAGCATGATTACTGTGACTAGGAATGTGTCTACAGATATGTCTATAAGAGATTGATATTGTGTGTTCAGAAAAACAATAAGCCAAAAGCTCCTTATGCTTACCTGTTGAATATATTCTTAGACAGAGCTTTAAGGGAGACATTGGTGGATGGGTGAGCTGCAGACCTGAACAGAGGGGATATCATTACAAATCACACACCCATATTCACAGTTCAGTCTGACAAATGCATATCGCTATGTGCCTAAGAGATTTATTATATCCCATATATGACAAAATGATTTATGGCTTTATAAGTAACACATTAGGTGTTATTTCAAGAAGAAATATCAGAAGACCATACATGATAAATGGAATGGGAAGACTATTCAAAGAAAAATACTTAAAATAGACTACCCACCCACAGCGAGCCGACCTGGCCATCTCAGCCATCACCATCACCCCAGAGAGAGAGAGCGTGGTGGATTTCAGTAAGCGCTACCTGGACTATTCAGTGGGAATCCTGATGCGCAAGTCAGAGGAGAAGATCAACATTTTCTCCTTGCTGGCACCGTTTGACTTGGCAGTATGGGCGTGCATTGCCGCCGCCATCCCTGTGGTCGGCATCATGATCTTCCTGCTCAGGCGCATCCAGGCGGTGCGTTCCCAGAACAACGCAGGAGGGCACCCACCGCCCTCTGTCTCCACTTCGCTTCAGAGCGCCATCTGGATTGTCTACGGTGCCTTTGTGCAACAAGGTGGGTGAGATGGATGGAGTGTGTCTACCACTTATAGTGTTGTCATGTACCACCAAGGGCCAAGAGTATGCAGGCATTTATACTGCCCAAACACTACACCAGCTGATTTCAGTAATTAGTTACCCCTTTGTTAGAAAGTGTGTGAATTGATGAAATCAGTGTCGTGTTTAGAATGATAACCTGCATACTCTTGGCCCTCGATGGCACATCTCTGCACCTTACTGATATTGGGGGTCAGGTAGCAGCTATCCAGGTTTTAAAGGCAGACCAAGAATCAAAACAGAAACAAAAGGGTGGCACCACCATTGAAAAATACTTTAAATTACATTTTTACAGTCTCATAGATAGGACATTTTGATATAAGAATGAACTGTATTTAAAGTTTTTGCTCACAGTTTTAAGGTTTTAACAGTTTGTAACCGTTAAAAAAATACAGTAAGGCATTTGAAAAAATATATATATTTTCAATTTATAACAAAACTGTTAAAGAAGCTACCACATCTATGGTTAAAAAAGCAATGTTTCTGATTAGATAGAACCATTTGTATTGTTTATTTCTTTTCTGTAACACATTGTAAAAATGGTGTAACAAACTACAAAAAGAGCACAATAATGGAGAATTTAGAACATAGGTTAGACCACAGATGTAGCACACCTAAACAAGAATGGTATAATATGAACCTGTAATGTAAGACAGTAGCACATGGAAGTGATAGATTTGCAGACATGCTAGTGGAAGATTAAAATCAAAACAGTCATAAAAGCAATGGAAACATATTTGTGGATGTCAATATACAGTGCATGCTACTACACTGCAACAGCACTAGTGATACAATTTGAAACACAATGCCCACCCAAGCAATTTCTAAAGGTGCCCTTGCCAAGGGGAACATCCCACTTTTGAGTCTGGTTGAGATCCAGGTATCTCCAATTTGGATAAATGACTACTTCAGCAACTGATGTTAAAGCCTGAGCTGCATTTATCAAAGTCTGGCCTGCTGCCCATGAGGCTTTTTGAGCCCAACAGCCACTATATTTTAGGAAAAGCTGAATTTTCTCTCTTTGCCTTAATTTTTCCTCCTTTTTTCTGGCTTGCGTTCAACCATTGGCAGTTCTTGTTTCACTCAAGGGCATGGCATTTTTTTCATGGGATGACTTAAGTCACTTTGATATGGATCTGACTGATGTTTATTGTGGCATTGTCAGAGGGCATAAACTTGGCAAACATATTCCCCCAATGATTTCATAATGATACTCCAACAGTTGGTTGGGCTTTGTTCTAAGTTCAGTACAGATGAAACTCACTGCCCACACACTGACTTCCCTCACTCTCTGGCTATTTTAAATGGAAATTGCCATTTCTTTGTTCCATAAGAGGTCAAGATGAGGTACCACATATTTTGATTCAACCTTGTCTAATCAGGAACAGGAGAATGGGTGATAGAAGCATTTCCCTTAGAATCAGATGCTTTAATCAATTAGTTACAAAGATAACAGAGACTGCAGCACATTGTTCCAGACTTGTGCAGTAGGGTGTAAGGTCAACATCCAAAAGTTTCAAGACGCACAATTCACATCGGGTGACGTTAGCAAATCAGAGTCAGAGTCATATGAAATAAAAATGACTGATGTTGGAGAGCTATCCAACTGACAAGGCTTTCATTTTCCCAAGCTGACCTAAGGGTGCAGCCATGTTGATTGTGACACTTTGAGACAAATATGTTTTCATTGCTTTTCACACTCCTGAATCTTTCAGATGACATTTCTATGGCCTTACTCTTCAAAATTAAAATGTATGCTGACATTTTCCTCATCCACCTCGTATGCTGTTTTGGGACATTCGGAGAGAAAGCAAGAGAGAGAAACAGAGTCAGTGTGACAGAGCAACAGTGAAGATGGAGAAGCTAATCTGACGAACCGATCTCTCACCCTCAGAGAAAACAGGGAAAGCAAAGGATAAAAGATGTCAAGGCAGGAAAGTTAACCAAGGACAAAAAAGAATGAAGATTAATGAGTGTTGTGCTAACACAGATGGAACGATTTAGGAAGTATTATATAGTATGCAAGTGTGTAAGGGGCGTTCCTTTCTAGATGACATTGATTAAAGGAATACATTGAGTTTTGGGGAGATTGGCCCATTGGTCAAGTTACCCGTTGAGTGACAAAAACATAAAATAGACACCAAAATCATCCATATGTCCAGATTGTTCGCTCCAGTGCTCCATGCCAACACTAGCATCATCATAAAAGGAAAGGATGCCGACTTGTAGCGGCTCTAAAGACAATTGGTGTGAGGCTAAGTCTGACAGTTTTGTGTAGGAGACTGGTAAAATTGACACAAAGTATGATACAAAAATAATGTATTGTTTTGAACTACCAGGGACTACTTTGTGTGTCGAATGGTCTCTCTTCCTGTGAGAATTTAAGCCTGACTTGTTTTGTTTCCATAGTAAGAAAACATGGTAGATGATATGAGAGAGTATCCAGCTTAAAATACCCCACGCATGAATACGTCGTTGCTCACCTAAAAGTGGCTACATCAGCTATATTGAGAAAATTACATTTAATTTTCAAAAATATGAATCCACAAGCCATATAATAATAGAAAAAACTAAACCTTGTATTAGTAAAAGGCTTCTTACTTCTTGCATATGATCACTTAACATTGTGTATGTAAGTGTTAGTATGAGGCACCAGAATGAACGACTCATGGATGGATATTTTTTCATCACGAGTAAGTTGGCCAAGTTCCCCAAACTCTTCCTTTAATAGGATTACAGTTGTATATTGTTCTTTGGCATTCACCTTTTTAGGGTATGTTAGGGTTATAGGATAGTCAGATCACATCAGATCCAGTGTAACATGAGGCTATACAGCATATAATAATGATGATGATGATGTGTCTCAATGCATATGTGCTTGTATGTATACCTGCATACATGTTGGTGTTTGTACCTGCACCTCCACAGGCAGTGACTCCATCCTGGGATCGGTGGCCCTGCGAATTGTCATGGGCAGCTGGTGGCTCTTCACCCTCATTGTGTGTTCCTCCTATACAGCCAACCTGGCTGCCTACCTCACCGTGTCGCGCATGGACAATGCTGTGCGGTAAGACACATTACCTTCAATCAACATTGATCAGTCAATCCAGGTTTGAACTGAGTGAGGTGCACTTGATTACCTTCCTGGGTCACTTCAACCTCAAAAAAGGACACATAACTTGCAAAAAAAAAAGATGAATACAATGCTGTACATGTTTTTCAAATATTCAAGATATACACATTTATACACCTACTGCTTTCCGCAGGTATGATCTGGGTCCATAAACCAAAACCATTTACTTGAATTTCTAAAGCATGAAATTTACGCTTACTGCAAGAATTGAAAACTACAGATGTTTCCAAATTGTACATATGCTCATTATTTGCCATTACCATGGTTACAGAGTAACCCCTGTGCAAAAAAACAGAATTTCAATCTTATGATAATCAAATATTTTCTTCAGATGATAGCGTGATATGACATTACAACAAGCTATGGAGTTTGGAAGAGTTTTGTGCAGTAATTGATTTTGCTTCACATAACCTAGAATTACCTCGCTTGCAGGGGCAGCCATATTGGATGGATTTTTAAACCAATGTTTATGCTCAGAAATATTGAGCTACAGACAATTAAAACACCTTACCCGTTCAGAGTAATTCATATTTTCTTGTTGGGTTATCTATTTCACAGGTTTTAATTATGGTACACACAATATTTAGTACTTTCGGGTTTACAGTGCACACTCACGCAAGCGGGTCTGTGAAAGTGAAAGTCAAGGAGTAGCGGTCTGCAATGCGTGTCACACAAATAAATATATATACCAGGGGTACTCAAACTTTTTCATTTAAGGTCCACTTACGAAGGTCAGGTAAGGGGTCCGGAACAATGCCAGCAAAACGCACTGACATAAATCAACGTCCATACCTTAACACACATTCAATAGTACAGTATGGTGGCTTGAATCAGTGTGAGAAATGATACTGTTCGCCTATAACCAATGCAGGTTATAGGTTATAGGCACACACACACACACACACACACACACACACACACACAAATGGCTCCGTGAAACTTAGTCAAGGAGTAGAAGTCTGATAAAATAAGTATATATACGTTCAATCACACGAGGTGTCAGACCCAAGATAATATGTGATGCAGGGTCCACTCCGGACTTTAATTTCAGTTTGGTCCGGATCCAGATCTTGGTCCGGTCTTTGAGAAGCCCTGCTCTACATACTAAATGCATTTATAGTACCGTCTGCCAAATGATGTACACCGTATTATAAATAAATGGGAATGCATTTTCACTAACAAAATTAACAGAGCCAATCTTCTATTGGCAAATGGACAGTGCTGGATATTAGTACATGGACTTGGCTTTGTAAACATTGAACAACACAAGCTTCAGTTATCCTCTTGTTTTGTTTGACAACCTTGAAACATATTGTTTGGCCTCTTTGAGCTTTCTTATTGTTACAGGGACCTTTCCTTTGCGGTCACACTGTTAGGCTTTCTTTGTGCTGCACAATATGGAGCCTGTATATAAGGTAGTATGTATTCTGCACAATACAGCTTGACATGTGTGGGTGTTATTGTGTTATTTTAAGTATAGGGACAAATCCTGTAGTGCAGGCTGAAGATTTATGTGTGCAGCTCTCATCAATTGCACTTGGTACACAGTGTTTAGTCTGCTTTTCTGTAACTCTACCCTGCTGTCTAACAAGTAGGCTGTCCTCAGTCCAAATGTTATTTGTCAGTAAATCCAATTTGGTGCGCTCTCTCTCCCCAAAGAATAGGCAGAGAGGTATTTGATTGCATTGGGTCTGTCTACTGTTGAACAAATAGCCGCATGTGGACATGTGAGGAGAGGGACAGAATGCTAAACAACACCTAGGTCACCTGTGTGTGTGTGCGTGCGTGTGTGTGTGTTTGTGTGTGTGTACACTGAGCCTATATATGTGTATGTGTGTGTTTGGATTTACATTTACAGGGACATCTATCATTCATAGACAACTTTAGTAGTTTAAGGCCTCTGCAATCTGATGCACATGATTGCATTAGCTTGATCTCCGGGCAGCAGGGGTAAGGACACGGTGACCAGACGGTGAGAATGAACAAAGACACATGCTGTACATTTCCTTCTCTGTTCTCTTCCTGAATAGTAACTACTTGCTTGAAGAGTAGCATGTCTGGCATTCACCTGTCGGCTAATCTATGTTCATTGGCCCATATCCAAGGGCCAAAAGAGAGTGTACGAAAGCTGAATGCAAGCTATAAATACTTTATGTCATGAAAGAACAAATGTCCAGGTATCAAACGGTGATTAAAGATGCAAGGTTGGCATACTTCTCCAACCGGATATTAAAAAAAATGTCATACGTTGAAGGTTTTTTTCAAGGTAATCCTTCCCCCAGCTACACTATCGAAGCCTCAGAAGATTGTAATGTCAGGAGTGTTTGGTTTTCTTTCTCAAAAAGGCTCCTCAACGGGACTTATCTGTTGTTTTTTTAAATTCTGCTGGCTCCAGACATCTGTGTTTTAAGGATGTTGGTAGTCTATCCTCCAACATGAATGCGGTGTCCAGAAACCGAGGAGTGATTTTTCACAGTGATTTGACTTTTAAAATGGAGGAAAAGAATGTAATGCAGTCTCGCTTCCTACAATTGAGAAACATATAAGAAGATCAAGTTAGATTCAAGTTTAGACCCTTTAGACTTTGAGTTCTTCTATACTTTTATCTCTTTGTGTTTAAACTACTGAAACTCTTTATTCCTACCGGAGTCAAAAATCACTGTAACATCTCCAGCTTGTTCAAAATGCAGCAGCAAGGATTTCAACTAGTACAGAGCAAAGAAACCATATATCCCCCTCTTTTGGCATCTCTCCACTGGTTAGATATTGAGTTAGATATTGTGTGTGTGTGTGTTTGTGTGTACTGTATGTGTGCTTGTGTGGCTGTGTGCATTCCTCTGTATGTTTGCATCAGATATTAAAGATCAAGTATCCTTCTATCCATCCATTTTCTATACCCGCTTAGTCCTATTCAAGGTCACTATCCCAGCATACATTGGATGGAAGTCAGGGAAACACACTAGACAGATCGTCAGTCCATCACAGGGCGAACACATAGACAGACAATCACAAATGAACATAGAAACACACTCACATTCACACCTATGGGCAATGGAGTGTTTTCAATCCACTGCACTGGACTGTGGGAGGAAACCCACGCAAACATGTTGGAGAACCTGAGCCACCGTGGCCCAATATTAATCACGTTTCATGATTTTGTTTTCTGATATAGTGTGGATCATGATGTTTTGCAAATAAATGTAGTTTATTTAAAAGTTTAACTGAATTAGTTAAATTGAATGAATTTGAAGACTAAAGGTGGAAATACACTAAAGGAGGACCTGGTCGGTTTCAGCCAGATTTGGGTGTGGGTTTTTAAGATTGACTTGGACTTGGACCCTGCCCTCTCTGCCTCCATTGTTGTTTTGACTACATTCACAAATTCACATTGGTTCACACAAGTTCCTGTGAGAATCCGTTCAGAAATCTTAATCATATCATTTAGTGTGTCGTCTAGTGTGAGTATTTTAAGGACTGAGGTGAAAAAATCCGTCGGTCTGTGTGTGATATAATGTGTTTTCATGATCGGTTAGGATTTGTCTACGGTGTTGCTAGCTTATCTAGACCCTGATTGTCCAACAACACCAGCTCCTATAATTTAAATGAGAAAAACCTGCTGAGTGGAAGCTTTCCAGTTCAAATGCTGCAAACTGGCCTGATGGGCAGGATTTCAGTAATTGTTTAGTGGGGGAGCCGAGTTAGTCTGAAACTACCTGTAAAAAAGGGTTGATTTTTGAAAATGCTACAACTTTAAATTCAACACTCAACAGTCAACACTGTAACAACGTCTTCATTAAACATCTTTGATTATATGTGTATATAAATAGAGGGAAATTTGAATTCTTATAATATGGGACCTTTAATATTGTTTTCATAACATTAGCCTGTATGAAAATAGTATAATATTCTGAGAACAATTTAACCTACCTATTTCAGTGCTTGCGTAGCCTCATGTCAGAGAAAATTAAATCAGAATATTCACATTCAATGCAGAGGAGTGACTGGCTTTTCAGAATGAGCTGGAAACCATGAAATACCTAATCAGTTGTTTCTCTCTTTCACTTTCTCTCTCTTTTTTTTTTTTTTTACAGCCACACCAGATAGACTGCTAATTAAATGGCTGAATTAGCCAAATGTTGTTATCTTGAGATGAGCTATTCGATTCTCTCACCTTCTAGGTAATTGGATAGACAGCAATCTTGCCATGTACACATTCACAGTGTGTTAATTTGCTGAAGAAATGTTGCAAAAGACCAACATGTCAAACATATCAACCAAACACCAACAAGGAAGTAGGTAATCTTCCTGGCAGATTGACGTTCAAATCACATTAAACACAAACACTAATTAGAGACACACTGCCATTTAGCAAAAACCTTTTATAAAACATCAATTGTCTATGCAGAACTGTACAAATATTTTAGATATTTATTTCACTAAGTGGTTGGTTATGAAGGAGCCCAAAACAAATGTAAAAAATATTAATTAAGAGCCGAAATTGGGAGCGAATTTGAATTCACCCGTAGACGCCTCTGGTTGCAAGCTATTAGAAGAACCAACTGGATGGAGGACATCATGGGAAACCAGTCCAGGTTATGACTGAGGCGCACACCCAGGAATTTGTGTGATTCCACCATCTCCACTTCCTCACCCTGTAGATGACAGGTGGTGAGTGCTTCTTGTTCCGACAGAAGTCCACCACCAGCTCTCTTGTCTTGGCTGTAAGTGGTTGACGTTGCTCCTGTTCTCATCCTCGTTGTCCTTACTGATGCAACCCATGATGGATGAGTCATCAGAGAACTTCTGAAGAAGAGTAGACCCAAAATTTAATCTATAGTCCGGGGTGTAGAATGGCGACAGTACTGTTCCGTAATGCAGTGTGCCATGGCATGGTCTACCTGCATGACTGCAAGTTTCTCTGCAGGTTGGATGGTGTTGAATGCACTGGAGAAGTAAAAAAAAAAAAAAAAAAAAAAAAA
>CABFOQ010023621.1:3630-14735 GCA_900660455.1 Gephyroberyx darwinii
TATATAAATTTTAAAATGCACATGAACTGGTTGTCCTGGTGGCTCAGTGGTCCAAGGCACACACCACATAACCGTGATGAATGAGTGACTGAATGACAGAATGAATGACAATGAATGAATGAATGAATGAATGAATGAATGAATGAACAAACTATTCTTAGAAACAAAACAAGACAAAACAATAAAACAAGCAGTTTCCATTCACAAGGAAAAGTTGCTCATTGTCCATATTTCATGTTATGGGTCGGGTATAAAACATTATACTCCGTTAGAGGTGAGAACCTTTAACAATGCCTGAAGGCTCATATTTCATCTGTTACATCATACATACCAGAGAAAGTCAATAAAGGATCTTCTGGGCAGAGTGATACACATGGGCGGCAGGGTAGAGCCTGTTTATAGACACTCCTGTTTTTCTCTGTTGTGCAAAGATGAATAGTACGCCTGGGAATGTGACTGAGGGTGGCTGGTATGGATAATACCTAGTAACCATGGCAGCATCAGGGCCTGTATGTACTGTAGAGATGGTGTGGGCCTGTGATTACATGCCATGCTGGAGTCATCATCAGATAGTGTGAGAGCCACGGTGAGAAAGTTTCACTCTTGTTCCTCTCCTTCTTAGTCACTAGTCAGTTAGACTTGTTTCTTTGTCCCTCGCTCCCTTTCCTGTCAGGCTCCTCCCCGGGCGATTGTGTCACAGTTGAGTGAAGTCAGTCTGAAATGGTATATGTGCACACTGTTCACATGTAGGGCGTTTTTCACGTGGCTTGTCCCATAAAGCCCTCTATTATTTATTAGCACCAATCGTCACATGGTTCAACAATGCCATGTTATCTACTGTTTGTCAGTGGAGAATCTCCAGAGAGTGTTGATGGCATCACATCATCACGTTACATAAATAAGGAAGAGCTCGTCTCACAAATGGAAACAGAAATTGGAGAAAGTGACAACAGCTGGGGAAATCCTGCACGTGTTTGCAACTTTGCAATCTCCACTTGTTGAAAAAAGTGTTTTTGCTTTGGAAACAAATGGAAATTCAATTGAATTCTGCCTTTTATTTATTTGTTATTAACACTCAAATGATCTAATATTTCATAAGAAAAGCACAACTTTGCATTTCAGTTAGAACAACTTTTCTCGGTGGATAAAGTCTGAGTGCATTTTCAGAGTCGAGCCCAAACTGTCATTTTTACCTGTGGTACCTTGCCTTAACAATTTCAAGGTCGCCATAATAGATTGCCATGTGTTTCCAGGCATGGGGGGTGCGTCCAACATTTGACTTTTGTTGCATCAAACTTTGGGAGAGACAAATCTATACTTTTTAACTTTATACCTGAACTGTTTATAGCTATTCTGTCAATACTTGTCCAGAATTTAAATGTACTGACTTAGAAGCAACCCAGGTCAAAGACTCCTTTACACTCAAATCAGCCTTTATCCTGAGAGCCTGAGATGTTATTCAGGGTTGTGTTTCCCCAGCTGAGTTTGGCTGAATGCCCTTTCAAAGGCATTTCTGCTCCTGGCAACAACAGCACACAACAGCAGAGAGATTCTGTTGCGGTGGGAACAAAGCTTTTTGTGTTGCCTCTCAATGCTTCTCTTTCAAGGTAACACCATGATAGAAGAAAAGTTAGAGAGCAGGCCTTTTGTCTGGGTGCATTAGCACATGGGATGCACAGACTTAGTCAGGCAAACAGAGCAGGTCACATTATTTCCACATTTCAGCGAGGACATTTTTTTTATTTTTAAAGGAGAGAGTGCTCTGATTGTTCTTCAAAGCAGCTCTACTTCCTAACTCGAGATCATCTTGCCTTGTTTGTCATAAGACACCGCTACATCACGAAAGTAGGACTGCCTTAAGCAAAACTATACCAGTAAAACAGATATAGATATTCGAAGAACATGTAATAACAGGTCTCGTATTCTCTACCTTTATCGAGAGAGGGGACAGAGACAACGTGATAGCGACACCCAGTAAAGGAAGAGGAAAAAGTAGACGATCATGCCCTCTGTTGGTAACGTTAGTCAAGATTATACCTTTGAATCTCTTTCCCTTGCCTGAGCGTCAGTAAACTATATGGGACTTAGTAATAGAGACAGATCTTATTTCTTGTAAGGTAACCGTACAATTACAAATGCAACAAGAGTAACATACGCAGGGAAGGGAATGATGGATACTTGTATGCTTATATACTGTAAATATCTCTATTATTATTCTTTATATTTTATTCTTCCTAGGTAAATACTTTTTTAATTTTATTATACTACACCACTCTCTGCACTTTATTACCTTTGGTTTTGATTACTGTTTTTTTTTTTTTTTTTTTTTTTTTTTTTATTTACTTATTTGTCTTATTACTGTCTTATTACCTATTTTTTTTTTACTTATTTACTTATTTGACTTTTTAGTTACTGTGTTAAGTTGAGTTGACCCGGAGGACAAGAATTTCATTACTGGTAATGATGTTTGCATTGTTATCCAGTACTTGACAATAAACTTGAAACTTGAAACTTGAAAATATAATGACAAGTTATCAAATTGTTGGTAATGTACTTAATGGCCCTTTCACACACAAACCATGATGTCTGTCTTTGAGAATGGTATTAATAAGGCGAGGATCTTCAAAGAAATCACAAATAACTTTTATTAAATTAATTTTCATTCACAACAATGATTTCGCAAGTGTTCACTTTTGAAAAAGAACTATTTATTATATTTTTTATTTTATTTTGAAGTAAAAACTCTTAATTTGCAGGAGTTGTTCTGTGAGGTGTTTATCTGCAGCGGTCGCTGGGCAGGTGCTCGTGCTCGGGGATCCAGGGGTTTCTGGCAAAACACTCAGCAGCCTCCTTGTCACACTGACAGATGAACATCTCACACTCGTCATTTTTGCCTGAGAGTGAGAAGAGCAGTGAAATAGTAAATCAAAACATGGATAAACTACGAGGCTAACAAACACAACTTTAAATAACACAGTTATATGCTGAAAATACGAAATATTTTTTTTATTTTATTTCTGATACTACTTTAAAAAAGTTGGTAAATTCTATTTCACAAATAGAAAAGTAGGTAATCTGAGTTGCCCTATACTATATCCCTGAAAGAGACGCTCATCAGATAAGAACCGGTAAATAAAGTGTACAAAGCAATAAGCAAAGAGGGCTTGGGAAGACAAAGCCACTAAAAATGTGTTACTGTGGATATTATGAGCACAGTACTCACTCTTGCAGGTAATCTTCTTGTTGGCCTTGTCACAGCTATAGTGGTAGAGCTCGATGTAAGGGTTGTCAAACAAGGGGAAGCATTTAGGGTGCCGTATGGCAGCACTGTAACACTTGTCGTGCACTTGGCAGCACCTACAGGTCAAAAAGAGAAAAAAAAGAAAAAGAGAAATTCAACAGAAAATAAATCCTTCCAAATGCAGCGTAGGAAGTCAGGTGAATAAGGAGGTGCCGAGGTGAGCGTGATGCAATGTCATCAAACGGAAAGAGCAAGTGTAAGCATGGAAACTGTTTATCTAGAGAGTGGAGCAGGACTGCCCGAAGCAATTTCAGTATTTGCTCTGACCTGTCCACCGCATCCACAGGCTGACCAGAGCCTCCCACTCCACAGTAGCAGCCGTAGTCAGCGTAGTCGAAGAGAGGCCAGCTATCAGGCTTCGTGCAGAGCATCATAGCTCTAAATTGATGGAGTGCCTTGATGTCCATAGCAGCTGCTGAAACACCAAGATAATACACGATCGTCACAATATTCTACATATGAACTATACAGTAGTTCATGATCAGCAGCATTTGTACTGCTACTCACCAACAGAGAGGCCTAACGCCAGGAGAAACACAGTCTGAAGACTATTCATGTTGTGACTCAGGTGGTCGCTCAGAGTAGTAGCTCTAACTCTAACTCTAACTCTAGCTCTGACACTTTATAACGAGTGTGAGACCTTGGGCCATGCCCTGTCAGATGTTCATATATGTGGTCAAACATTGCACACAATGCAAGTACTGTAAAGTGCACACATGCAAACCAACATATGTGAGAGCAGGTAAAAAATCTCACGCTCTCCATGAGCTGTATGAGCTGTCACATGTATTTGATGTTCCATGTGGACATATGTAAGCTGTGCTCTTGTGTGTACTCAACTGTCTGATAAAAACAACTTTAAAAAAACTTAAAAATACAGTTTCATACATGGTGAAGCCATATCTACCAGTCAATATTATAGGAGCCCTAAAATTATTTGTATGCATTTGGAGGACTTTGGTGGGACGGTGATTGGATTAGGTCCCAGGTGCTGTTCATTCAAGTCCAGTTAAGATCAAGTTGAACTTTATTGTCATGTCAGCATAGTTGATTGGAATTTGCTTTCGTGTAGGTCAGGTTAAAAACAACAACAACAGCAGCCAAACATGACCACAAATCCGTACAAATACTTATTGCCCCAGCCCATAGTTCATTTTAATCCGACAAAGCTGTTCGAGTGGAAGTTCTAGAGACGATTAAATGTCATTCAAAGACATTAGTGCCCATCATAACATTAAGGTTACGGTTATAATAATTGCACATCTCAAAGTAGTGCAATGTCAAATCCCAGTGCCTGACGGCCTCGGGGAAGGTAATGTTCCTGAGCCAAGCCGTGTTGCACTCAATGATCTGGTACCTCTGTCCTGATGGAAGGAGCTTAACGAGAGAGCTGGCAGGGCAGGGACTTCCTGGCTTTCTGTTGGAGACAGAAGGAAGATTGCTGCAGTGGCCTCCTTTCCTGAGCAGTTGTGTTGCTGAACCATATTGTAATCGAGAAAGTTAGCATGCTCTCAGTTGCAGCCTTGTAAAAATTAAAAATATAAGAAATAAAATCAGATTTTTTTTTTTCCAAGTTGTGGTAATGGTAAAAGGCCCGCTGTCCACCATGACCAAGTATATCCAGCTGCAGCCGCAGCACGAACGTGAAGGAGGTTGAAGGAAGTTGAACTTCCAAATATGGTTTGTGGGCTGGTGGGGTCACAGAAGAGACCGCGCCCAAAACAAAAAAAGTGATGACATTTATCTTGGCCGGTATTATTCAATTATTCACATTATAAAGCGTATAAAAACTCCATTTTGATGTTTATAAATATCAACATTTATGTATAAATATATTTTTAGCAGTTAGGCTAACACAATTCATTGTTTATCCTCATTAGTTTATCCTCATACATTTTTTTTTAAGAATGACAATAAGTGATGATGCTGACAAAAGTTTTAAGAGCCCCAGATGTAATGTAAGAATAAAGTTTTATTTTAGTTATATATTTTTAATTTTATTTTATGTTTTATCTGGAAGCCATAAATGTTTTGATCTATATTAAATGAATAAATTTTAACAATGTTCAACAACTCTCTGTAAAATCTAGGCTATTCTTTTGCGCTAGTTCTTTATCTGGCAAATGAAATGTTCATGTTCAATGTTCAATGCTCATGATTTTCTGATTTTAAATTTAACAAGAGCAATCAGAGATTGCAGACCCAAATAGTTGTTTGACTAGTTTGACACTGTGAATCAGGTATAGTGGAAACTCGGGAGAGCAGCGACCTCTAGCATCCTCCAAATTACATCATCATAAAACTGTCTAAAACTTCCTTGTAACAAGCACATTTTAGAACTAATAAAGGACCTAGTTAGAGTAAGGGACACAAGACACAAGTAAGGGACACAGGACACAAGATCTCCATGAAAATTATATATAGTATATAGTATATAGTATAAGTATATATATATGTATATATATATATATACTTAAGTATATAATTAAAGTGAAAACACTTTCAGACAGACATGTCAGTCTTAACGGTGGACAAATCTCATGGTTGACATATTTAAAAACATACCTATCTATTAGAACGTATAGGTGTTTCAGCTTCACCAATACTTTTTCTACAAGTCGAACATGCGATAAAAGTGAAGAATGGGAAATCTGAACTTTATTTTATAAATGTTGTGTGTGCCATTGGGTCACAATGGCACCCCAATCTAGCAGTGACCCATGCAGTACCTTTATGTGCATACAGTCTAAGATAAACATGAAGCCGGACATACCTTCAACGTGCTCCTGTGCATACAAACATGCTCCACCATATGTATATGCACGTGGAAAATCCCACACTTTAGGGGCAGGGCTCTTCGCTGTATGGAGAGCAGCCGGGGGCGGGGAGCTCAGTGAACAGTAGATGTCAAGAAGAATGGTTCTCATTCACTGTGACAAAACAATCACACCTTTACAGAGTGGACCCTCTAGAGATAGTGAACGATGAAAGTCAAGTAAATCTTTTTTTTTTTTGGAAAAGGGATAGATAGTGTTCAAAACATATCTTTTATTTTACAAGGTCTATTTTGAAGAAGCTCACACCTGGACTTGCTGTAAAACCCTTTTTACCTACAGTGCTTCAAATCCAGGTTTCATATTTGATGCTTTTTTGATATCCAGTTCAATAAACTTCAATAAACAAGTATAAAAGTTTGCACCATGCAATCCTTATTTAATCAAAATTTGCCTTTTCTTAACTGAAATAAAGCATCTATATTTATCAATTTTATATGCTTTTTTGAGGCAACTGTGCATATTGTAAAATGAAAATTAGTGCAGGAGCTAAAATAAAAATGCATTAGTTAAATCAAGTATAAGTAGAATCAGATTGTAAATACTTGGGTATGAAGTTAACCAGTTAAAGGTCAAATCTTGGAGATCTAAGGAGACCTCAGAGGAGCTCAGGAAGAGAGGAGTGAGCATCAGTCTGGAGAAGGTTATAAAGTCGTATCAAAGATTTAGGCTCCACCAATCAACTGTGAGACAAATAATATACAAATGGAGAGTGTTTACCATGAGAGACTCTTTACATCAGGATGTTATAAGGTGATAACATATGAAATAATTACCCTGTAGGGTTCACACCACCCCATGTGACCTCAGGTGACCATATTCTCTAAGAACTGAATCAGACAGGGATATGTTAAAGTGCCCTTCATTTAGTGGTTTTAAGGTATTTACTGCAACCTAAACGTTATCTTTAATGGTTGCTGTTCAACTCATGAGGTTTGGTTCAACTCACTGCTGACTATATAGTGTATGTACACATCTTCATTCACTAGAGGATTGGGTTAAATGACATAGTTAGACTGTATATTTTCACCTAGAAGAGAGGTGTGATCCAGTAAGAAAGATTGTTGCTGCAAAGTCTCTCCAGGCCACCAGGGGGCAGAAGCCAGGAAGAGAGGAGCACATTGAGCTGGATTATTATAACCTTGGGAGGTTCCTAGTGCTGAAGGCGGGCCGGGTGAAGAGGCAGGAGGAACAGATGGATTACTCCGCTACCACACGACTGTCCACCACCTTAGTCAAGGACTTTACAGTTACAGAGCTGTTTCCTTTAAAGTCTGACTGAAGTCAAAGCAGCAAAAACATTATTATTATTGAAAAGGAAGTCAGAGCTTTTTGCTGTGATGGATGTTGCCAGTTTCTCAACTTCTTCAAGATCAATAAAAATTAAAATACATTTTTTTTTTTAAAAACACACTGCATCTGAATTCATAACTTAATCTTTAATATAAATTTGCTCACAAAATGAGAAAAAGTATACACACCAGCAAGGTTCAAAGGGTTACATTCACACAGATTTCAATGATATTGCAATTTCTTCAAATGGTTCCAAGTGTAACATTTTAACACCAATAAATCATGACAAGTAGTAACATCTTCTTTGTGACAGGAAGTAACAGAGCTCATGGGAAATGTGGTAGAGGCTACCAATCATCTCCACCGCGGTTTCATTTGTTTACTGTAATTACACCAAGGTTTCACAACATGCTAAAAAAAAAAATGCTACATATAGTACCTTAAACTCAAAGCATAGTCCAATCCTCCAGACGTGATTTGTACACAGACCATCAATAATGGAGACAAAACATATCTTTATCATAACAAAATATCTTCTGTAACAGTACCAGTCTGTCACATGTTCCTGTGCTGGTCCCTTGATCAGTGCTGTAGTGCCTGAGCCCAGTCTGGGTCTCAAGAATGCCCTTACCACCAAAAGTCTTTTGTCTTGAGCCAAATATGTCTCAACCTCTTGGACAGGCGTCTCAAATATCTTGAATTTTTTTTTTTTACTTTTTAGCTGAACAAACAGGTATTGATCTGAGACCTTCCTCGTTCTCTAGGTTGGCAACTCTCCATGACATGAACCAACGGTCTCGTCTTTACCATGCCAGCAAGGTAACACCACCAGCTATCTGGTGTTACTCTTATGTTTTCTATTACTTTTTACAGAATTACTCTGTAAAAAGAAAAGGGAAATCAATGTACCAGTGCAGCAACAGTGGCTCAATAGTTTGAAGAACAATGAATTCACTTTGATGCTCAATAAGCTCAGCATTATTCTTCTGATGTTTTATTGTGCGACGTTGAGGCTGCGGTCCTCACTATGTATACATTCAGACTTTTAAATAAATGTATGTCGTTATAAGAAATCATTAATACAGCAGTTGTAGGCCAAATTCACTCAACTTATAATGGCCTTGGTCTCGACCCCTTACGGTCTTGATCCTGACTCAGTGTCAACGAAGACACATCTTGGTCTGGTCTCAGTCTAGACTGGAAAGGTCTTGACTACAACACTGCCCTTGACGATATGAAGGGAGCTGCTTTGACACATGAACCAAAGTAGTGAAAACTACAATGTGCGATACTACACAAATGCAAACAACTATTTAAATGATTTAATAAAATCTCTACTGTGCGCTGTATGAACAAGTCATCAAAATGAGAGACAAACGGGCAAAAGGAAAGTTACAGTAGTTGAGAACAATTGTAGAGAACTTTTTTTTATCTGAACAAATCAAACAACACATCATCTTGTTTGTACCCTTCCTGTCTCCTCAACCTCTGGCGATCCTCTGAATATGTTCAGATTTCCCCAAGAACCCCAAACCTCCACGTCACATTTCATCTGTTTGAGTACAGACATGCCGTAGTGTTCTACCTCATCATTGCTGCCTCTCTATGTCTCATAAGTAACGCTCTTGAAAAGTACAGAGGGCAGACCATGAACAAATAAAAAAGGCAGATTAAGGAGGATTGGAGTGACTGAGTGACATGTATCATCCTAAACAGATATTAATATATGAACTGTAAACACAATGAGTGTACAAAATATCATCTCAGACCTTTTAAGCCCCTTGTGACCCACAGCTCAACCTGCAGTCTTCAGGCAGGGCCCTCCTGTCATTCCCAAGGTCTGGATGGAGACGAGACCAGAGACCAAAGGTGGTCAGGCCTCGACTCTCCAGGCCCCTGGGCTTTGAAACACCCTGTATGAAGAGCTTAGGCTGGCAAAAGCTGTGTCATCGTTTAAATCACCTCTTAAAACACATTTTCTTAAATGATCTGTCTTTACGCATTTTAGTATTTTTGTATGTGCACATTTAATTCTCATACAATCCTGTTTTGATTTATCTTTTGGCTTTAATGTATTTATTGTCCCACGGCTTGTAAATCCTTCTTTACCCGTCTCATCACATTCTCCTCACATCTCTTCTTCAAGACAGAATGTGGCTTTAATAGGTGAAATCCAAAAGGGATTCTGCCTGGATTCACCTGGTCTGTCTCCTGTACCTGGTCTGTACCTAATATTTTGTACACTCAGTGTACAGTAACACACTGGGCTAGAATTAACAAGACGGGAGTCTTCAGTCAGATGGGCTTATATAGTAAGGTGGTGACGTACTTCTTCTTGTAGCGGTGTGTGGCGCTGAGCACCATCACACCATCCTGTGGTAGAAAAGATAGCATGGAGGTAGAATTAAACTTGACAGATCATTTCACAATTCCTTTAACATGAGATGCAAAGGTAAAGATGCACACGGGCCGACTGAGGACTTGTATGTTACAGCTGACTCTAGCAATGACGCCCCTCTCTCTACACACCACGTCAAGATTATTATTCTCACCATTTTAACATCTACTGACAGTAGAGACAACATATGTAAAAGTCAGAACGTCTACCGTCATGATAAAATATTACAAAACACATTTGTTTCAGCCGTGTAAGACTCCCCCTGGGAAACGAGTGTTATTTTGGTGTCTCTTCAGGCGTTTCTGACAACTTGATTACATTCATAATACATCTTCATCATTTAGGAATTTGAATGCATTTACCTCAAAACTAACGATGTAGAAATGTCTTCATTTCTACCTATAACTACTATAAATGAGGCACATTTTATAAGAAAATGTTACAGAAATTAACTATAGATCCAGGGCAACAACTGTCTTAAACCCACTGTGTACTACTACTACTACTACTACTACTACTACTACTACTGTTAATAATAAATGAATGTGGGTGCTTGTGAAAATAAATGTATAGATGTATACCATAGGTAGTAATAACAACAGCCAGGGTTGTAGAGCACCATGGTTATACATGTAAACCACCAAAGTGGAGCTGGAACAAATAAAACCATCTGATCTCCTTAGACATCACTTCTTCAGACATCTACAGGTTCGTCCCTGACCGGCCTGAGACCACGCCTTTTGATATCTTTCTCGCACATATCCCTAAGTTGAAAGGCATGTCGTCTTATCTTTACGGTGAGATGCACTCTCTACGTCTGGCTCCTCTGGACTGAACCCTATGGGAGTGTGATCTTGGGGAGGAAATTGCTAAGAGCTTTTTTTCCAGAGATCTTCTACAGAGTGCATACATCCTCTCTCTGTGCCAAAAATGGGCTCACACAATACAAAATCATCCATCGCTCTCATCTCACAAAGGTCCGGCTTTCTAAGACCTACGGAGATGCAGACCTAATCTTAGCTCCAGCTACACGTGCACATATGTTTCGGTCCTGTCCACCTTTACAAACCTTCTGCTCTGAGCTTTTTGAGACATTGTCGGGAGCAGTTGGGAAGCTGATTAAACCTCATGCTATGATTGCACTATTTGGGGTTGCCCCACCCTGATCACCACTCTCTGCCTTAGAAGCAGATCTGATTGCCTTTGCCACTTTGCTGGCCAGACGTCTAACCCTGCTGAAGAGGAAATCTTCTGTACCCCGTTCTCACAACCTCTGGAC
>CABFOQ010023627.1:4235-16950 GCA_900660455.1 Gephyroberyx darwinii
CAATCTCGGACAGCGCTTGAAACAAGCGCGGACTTTGCGGAGATGGCAGCACATCATAAGTAGCCCCTATAATAAATCTAATTCTGCTTGCCTCCATGCTCTACAGATCCTTCCACTTCAAACTTCTCTTCTCTACACTCTCCCAATTCACCCACTGCCCTTGTTTTGCCTGTGCCACTGCCTTTGTACTTCTTACTACCTCCTCCTACTTCTTCAACTACCAGCTTTCTGTTTTCTACTGCTGTTGCCTTACTCCACACAGGTTTCCCTGCACACAGACCTAAGCCCCCACGCCCATCTCTAAACCTTTCCCTATCTCTGTGCACTTCCTCCAAATATCCCTCAAGCTCCTGTTTCGATGCCCTAAGACTACCATTCTTCTCCTTACTAAACAACAACTTCACCAATCTAAATGGACCCTTGTAGAATGCTATTCTAGCTCGCTCTTTCTTTTCTTTCTTCTGATAAGTATCGCTTGTTGGCGCCTGGATTTAACCACCTCGACCTCTAACTTGTTCCTTTTCTCAAAAACGCCAAACCTTTCTACTCCATAATCATAAATAATAACACCCATTTTTTCCAACTTACTCTCAGCAGTTCCTTTAAGCTTGTCTAATAACCTAACCAAGTCACTATTGATGTCCTCCCATTTCCTGCTTTCTGCCGCCCTTGGCCACTTAACTCTAGGTTTCTGAGCAGCTGGCTAGCCTCTCTGCCTTCCTCACTGCTAGAACCTGCTTCTACATCAGGGGTGCTGATGTCCTGCGAACTGTGGTGTACTTCCTGTTGCTGGACTTCACCCGACTGACTTGACATACTTCTTAGGAAATAGTTATCAATGCGGGGTCCCTGTGTTCCCTCTACCAAGCACCTCTTCCTCCCTTGGTGTATTCTAAGGCCCTTTAAGGTTGTTACCTTCTGCCAGCCACACAAGCAAACCTGAAGCTAAATAACGTTTTAGTCAGGGTATGCTGTTATTATGTCTTCTGCTAGCTAAGGTTGTAACAGTTAACCTTGCTCACGCGATGTGACGTTCCCCAAATGATCTGCTTCTCATTGGCCGCAATGTTGCTTTCGGTCAGCAGGTGTCGCTGTTTCAACCCCCGATGTACTCATCCAATCGCCCATCTCTGGTGTGTACATGTGCATTAGCAAGGTTAGCAGGTTGTTCCAACAATTTTCCCCTTTCAGCATATTAGTATATCTGACAATAGACAGTGGACAACTTTGCCAACAATTAGATTAGATGACCTGCAGTGATCCCTGTTGCAGTTGCAGTATTGAAGATAATGTAAGTATTTACAATAAAGGGACATACCGAGGGTAGCACAACAAATAAATTGAAACATCTTTCTTGACACGTTTGCAGATTAGAGCTGGAGCTGCAAAGTGTATTGCTTGCCATCAGTATTAGACAGACCACTTGCTAATGTGCATCTGTACACCGTGCCTATTTGCACTGGCTCTAAATGTTGTTGTATCACTGACTCGAAGGTGGTTTGCTTCACCCTGGCTTCTCATAACAGCATTTCAAAAGCTGCACGCTATTTAGCGCATAGCACCGAGGACAGAAATAGCCAATCTCTCCCAGTCCTGGTCCTAGAAAGGCTTCTGGAGGATGAAAAAATCAAAATGTCTATTTCTACTGATCGCGATGGAGGGGAAAGACTAGAAAAATAGCAGGGTTTGTATGAATACAAATACTGCAGTGGTATTATGTAAGCTGTGATCTGAGCAGTATTCAGTTCACTGCAACATTTCATCCTTTCTCACTACCTCCTGTATGAATGTTGCCATTAGATACATACGGGCAAGAGCTACATCTCCCATAAATACATCTATAAGGAACAGGTAATATATAATAGTTGGTTATAATAGGTGCCCTGGTGGAGGTGTAGGAGGGAGGTATGCATTGTAGTGAGTGAAACTACCTTGACTTCTCCACCTCTTGTGTGGTAGCAGCACAGCATCATCAGAACTAAGGAGAAAATATTGAATTCCCGTGGCATGCGCTACAGTTAGAGGATCAACGAGCTACGCCTGAACGCACCACGCACCAGCCTGGAGCTGCCAATGCTGGTGGGACTTCTACCGTACTGCCTGGTGCACGAGCCACACTGGGGATCCCTTATGTAGGGCTCTGGAGGCCAAAAGAGCCCGACTGTACTGTGATCAGCTGATGAGCTTCTCTTTTACTCATTATTCACCACACTGGAGGTCAGACATCAGTACGCAAGTGATCTTTTTCATTTTTACATCACGCCTGCTGTCACCCTCAGGTGCACGGTGAAAAACAAGAGACTCATTCGTTACAATCTCTGCTTTCTACTACAAAGGCGTCGTTGTTGTTCTGAACTCTCTCTGAACTTGTCGCTTTTGTCGAGAAGTAACCGTTGCGCAACGACGTGGTAATAATTCCTCTAGATGATGAAGCATTAAACGCTGCAGAGGTGCCGCCTTTGTTGTTTGCTTTACAGCAAAAAAGACGTGTCCTTGGTGTTCTGGTTGAACCTTCTGGCTCGGGACGCCATGTTCTCCTTTTAACCTTTTTCATTTGATTAAGAAGGAAAACAGTGTTTGACCCGCGCTGTGGGGAAGGCAGGCAGGCAGCTGGGATTTGGGCCAAAACAGCAGGGAGCCAAGTTCACGTGGAGGAGCTGGACACACACACACACACACAC
Source organism: Gephyroberyx darwinii (assembly GCA_900660455.1). Lineage (NCBI taxonomy): Eukaryota > Metazoa > Chordata > Actinopteri > Trachichthyiformes > Trachichthyidae > Gephyroberyx > Gephyroberyx darwinii. The sequence goes on from CABFOQ010023627.1 coordinate 6,917, forward strand.
ACACAGGGACACACACACACACAGGGACACGCGCAAATGTGTGCACACACCTCATGCAAACACACACAAATACATACCACAAATCAACACAGACATGCAAGGACATGCATAGCACACACTCACTGCACATAAACACACACACAAGCACACACACACACATGCATGCACATTCTCCTAGCTGGGAAAGTTAGTTTTTTTTTTACCATTTTTACCAGTTTCAATGCGCAAAACTCTTAATGCCAAGAGCCACATTGACTTGCCAAAATCTTAACCTTAAGAAAGACCCAAAACACTGCCTGGATAAAAGCTCCACGACTCACAAGCTCTCTTGTCAGAACACACCCCGGGCGTATTACTCCACATGCAGAAATCAGTTACTTGACTTCGCCCAGGTTAGCAGCACCGCAACATGTCTGAGTATTTCACCACGTCAAGAGAAGCTGTTGGGTTACTGCACTGCTTTCACAAAACGTCTAATGGGTCGGTGTTTGGAGTCTGGCATAAACCACGATCGACATCGCCATAAAGTACACTGAACGTGTTTCATTTCATTGGCAATGAAGCATTTTGTGTCTCATTTTTGTGTTTTTTTTTTTCTTCAATATGTTGAATGCTACTACATACCTCTCTCTCTCTCTCTGTCTCTGTCTCTGTGTCGTTGTTGATGACCAGAGTGTGTTTGTTGTGAACTGGCTTTTCTCTGGTCAGTCCCTCTCTGTTGAGTCACTTCATTGGCACGAACAGTAATACTAACACAGAATATAAAATGTCAATGTGTGTGTGGATGTGGGAGTTTGTGAGGTTTTAAGGTTTTAGATTGCTGTTTTTGTGGTTTAAGTGGTGAACAAAAAGGAGAGAGAGAGAGAGAGAGATGCGAGGGGTGGTGGAGTAAAATGAAAAGGCATCAACTAACAGCATTTCCGTTGAACTCACCTTCCCTAGTTCTGACAATTTGTTTTAAACCCATTTAGCGTCGCCAGTTCTTTGTGGGCGCTGAGATCACGAAGGCTCGGGGGACAGGTCAGCAAAAACACACATCCCCGGACCTCAGACTACACTGAGCCATCACATTTACGACTAACATGTGATCCAAGACAAACTCAAGATCAACCCCCCCGCCTCCGTTGGGGAATTTTAATGCCGGCTGAGTCCCGAAGAGACGACGCTCCTCAAACTTCCAGCCCTGCGCGCTGCCAGCAGCATACCAAACAGCCCCGCCAGCCAGAGGCCGATGCCACTCGCTGCCTTACTCTTACATTTTAGGCATTTAGCAGACTCTGCCATCCAGCGCCACTTACAATAGGTGCAAGCAGAATGCAGCAGGGTTGACATTTGTGCATCACTTGAGAGTTTTTAGTTGAGGTTTCAGTTTCAGCTTGCTACGGTGAGAGTAAGACAACATATACAAAGATGTTTACAAAACGTTGTACACAAAAGATAAAAATACTTCAGCAGTAGTGCAGCGGAGCATCTCCACGTATATGAACACGGTGCACACCCTCCTCTTTCTCCGGGCGTAACTGAGTCTACTCATCTATCAACCTAATTACCGTTAACTTCTATGGGGTAGCGGTTCACATCACCGGGATGCTGCACAGCGATCCCCTAGAGCCTGGAAAGCTCTTGAGAGGACTGTGTGCGGCCCTATGCACCACCAGCCGTCTCACACGCTGACTAGCATTGACATTCAGAGGTTGACGCCGCTGGCTCGCACCGTCGTGATGGATTCAGAACGAGAGCAGGAGAGGCACAGAGAGAGGCTCACTGTTACTCGAGTCCTTATGTATAGGGGGAAAAAAGAAACCCTGACTGTTGCAGCAGTGTGTCGCGGCGCTGAGAGGAGAATGTTGAGTGAGTCTTGATGGATACGAGCCTCGAGGCAAAATGCACGGAGGCAAACGCATGACGGTGGGGGTTGGGGGCGCTCGACATCCTTGTTAGGCAACTGTGAAATAACGCCGGGGAAGGGACTCACTCGAGTGTTGTCGAGGAGCAGAGCAGCAGAAGCCAGCCGCTCAAAAGTTGCGCGCTCACGTTCTGCACGTTGTTGAAAATGTACTGAGCCGAATTCAAGAGTCGGCTCGACGCGGAGTAGCAGTAGAGCAGTAGAGCTTTGTTGCAAGTGGATTTCCTCAAAAGCACCTTGAAAATAAAGGCTGCTGAAATATATGTATTTTATTAAATGTTGGATATCGGCCAGCAGGTGTTTACCGAACCTGCAGTGAAATGTTACTTTTTGCACATTTTAATTGGTCATTTAGAGGCCTGATGTATCTCAGAGTTTCCTTTTCCTTTTACCATTGAAATGGTGGGATGGGCCACCCTGCCGTAAAGAGCCTGAAAGAGTATTGGTGTCAATGGAGAGTTCAAGTGTCCCTCGGTCTAAACGCCGTTTCACCCTGACAAGATTACAATTCACAGCCTAACACTGAATATGTGTAGGTTTGGGGCACGAAAATGCTCAAATTTAAAGATGCTGAATTAGCACCACAAAATAGCAGCTATTGGCTCTTTATCAGCTGTGTATTTGTCAACGTAAACATAAGGCTGTTTCTTTTCTCTTCATTCTGAAAAGTTGCCATTTTGGAGATGAGAGGCTTTCACCCAACAGCAGCTTTGTATATGTGCGTGTGTCTATCAGACGGCGGCTCGGAGGTAGGCTAGATTACGACAGCGCCACAAAAGACCTCCATCTCCCTTTGATCACGGCTGGAATTGTCACGCGGCGACGGGCGTCCCACCCACCGCTATCTGCCACCTCACACATTGTCCTCCGTCCTCCTCTACAGTCTTCAGCCTCACTCTCTCATGTTGATTCCTCTCTCTTCGTTCCCGGGATGCATTAGCCTCCCTCCCTCACCCCCTCCCTCTCATAACCACCGTCCCGCTCGTTAATTCAGCCTCTCACTGTGATTTATCGTCTCGCTCGTCACACAAACACACACACACAGAGTCGCCCCTCCTCGCCTTCTCCCGCTCTTTGTCTCGTAAAACACTGTTTGTCCCATATCAATTCCTCCGTCCGTTATGAGCTGGGCCGCCGCGGCTCTCCGGCGCTTGATTTGCAGCGACGGCCCGAGAGAGCCTTCCACTATTTATGTTGGAGATAATGATATTGCTCCGGGCTGCGCGGGGTCCAACTCGTCGCAGCCTTTTATGGCTCGCGACAATAACGACGTGGAGATTAGAGGCGACTATTACTAAGAGATACCCGATGAGATAGCCCGGCGCTTGAATCGTCGTCGCACCAGTGGCGGCGGGACTTACGGGCTCAGAGCGGTAGAGGTTAATTGAGCCTGAAGTGGTGATCCATGAAATTCTGTTTTTTTGTGTTATTTTTTATTTTAGTTTCCGTCTTTGTCTCTTACTGTGGTGTTTCTTCACCTGTCAATCAAAGTGTGTCCAGTACTTCTGATGAAGTTTGAGTTTCTGTAGGTGGCGCTCCTTTCTTTGTCTGTTCGCTGCTCACGCCAGCTACCCAGTTCTTCTTCTGTTCGTTCCAAACAAACCGCTGTTGCTGCTGCTGGAAACGTAAAACACAACCTACCTGACCTACCTGACATCGGGTGTTTACAGCAGCAAATGTAAAAGCTTTCATGAACTGGCTAGAGGTTGAATCACTGCTGCATTAGATCAGTCAGTGAGTAGCAGAACAGACATTTTGATATTGTATACATTTTGGTATAGTATTATGAAAATAGCCTTAAAAATACATGAAAAGTAACATAAAAGCAGGTATTTTGGGTGACTGAATGAAGAGAAAGGCGTTTTAAGCGAAGGAGATAGGACTTCCTATCCACAGATCCATCTGCTGTGTAGAGTTTGTAAAGAAACATCTTCCTCTGCATCGTAATGGACCGTCGATCGCTATCACACTTTCCCGTGCTCTTCAAAAGTGGGAAGCATTAGCACATGAATGCGTATGGATCCTGCGTCTCGGGCTTTCACAGTTAAGTGGAAAAAGACAGATTATCGCTGCCGAGAGTGACTTCATAGGCTCTATCTGTTACACGGCGGTTTCACTGTCCCAGCTTTGAATATTATCAGAGAGAGAGAGAGAGAGAGAGAGAGAGACACCCTGGGCAGCGTTGCCGGCTCCGGCCTCGTAATGTCAAATCGATACCAAGTGTGTTTTGGGCTTCACAAATGAAAAATACAAGCAGATTTGATCAATGTACAAGAGGGAGGGATGACTCGGGGCTTGGACCGGCGCTCTCGTGGCACAGAGAAGTGAGGATCTACGAATGTGGTTGAGGGCTCTTGACAGAAGTTTGTTTGTTGAAGGACTTTTTGCTCCAGCTGTGATTTTGAAGGGTTTCATTTCATAATGCTTTACACCCATTTTGGAGGAGAAAAGTTGCCTAAGAGGTCAGGATGGCAAGTAAACTTCAGTAATGTTCAATAGTGGTTTCACTTTCATGCCAGCGATCGTTTTGTCAGAGTTTAGGTGCCACTTTCCTCAAATGATCCCCTTCCCATCCCTTGATTCCCTTTTATTTTCATGTGATGTTCATATGGTTCTTTGGCCTAAGAGTAGTCTATGAACGAGCATCCATTGTATGTACTAGTGTTAGGGTTAGTTATTGAATAGAGGATATTGATAAAAGTTAATCCACCATCCATCATATCGCTTAATCCACCAGCGATATGATAGACGTTCCTTCCCGACCACTTGCAACCTGCAAAGAAACATAATTTCATTGCAGGTTGCAAGTGAATTGAATTGTGAATTGAATTGAAATCTTCATTGAATTGTTCATGAAAGTTTTTTTTCAATTCTTCATTGAATGGACTAATGCATCCTACGATTGAAAGGTGGTGTGGATCATTCATAAAGAGCTGCTACCCCTAAAATAATATCATTAGTCTGGAGAGTTTTAGTGTCCCATGATGCTTCTCAGTGCTGCTTCAGAGGCTTTCCCACCCTGCCAAGAGTTAAACACCTGGGGGAAACACTGAATACCTTCTTGGCATGAAAGTGCAAAGATGTAAAGATATTGAATATCAGCACAAAATTCAGTTTAAAGGCCTTCAAACCCCCGTGTCTAGTCGAACCCTAGTGTGTCTGTCTCCTCCATACTGCTGATGGCCAAGTTGAACGTTCAGAGAAGCAATCAGTTCATGGCCACTGTTGTCCAATATGGCCATCACCTAAAATCCCTCTATAGCGCCGTCATTTCACCGTTACACACGGCCCACTTCCTGTCTCTCTCCTCTCTCTTCCATTCACGCTTCCCATCTCTCTCACCATCGCAGACACTTCACGACGCGGTGTAGTATCTTGAAAATGCAAAAGAGAGGGAGATACGTTTTCTCTGTGATTAATGTGTGTAATATCAGGGCCGCTGGAATATTGTGTTAGCGACTGTTTACAGTCATTGTACACAATCCATCTCTATTAGTCCGCCTCAGCAGCACAAAGACAAGCCTTTCATCCAAAATGCTTTAAAACTATTTCATAAAGAATTTGTTTTTATTACTCGGTGTTTCAAAATGCAATTTCACCCCCAACAATCCTTTAGTTTGTGAGCGAAGGCCTTAAGATGGATACACCGTTAATAATACCGCATCATGAGTTTAGCGCTCGTGTCACATTTTGTCACTTTGTCAATTTTTCAAATGCTGAATGTCTCATTTCAGAAGATATTGAGGTTCCTCCCTGACCATATTAGTAGTAGTAGTATTTCCTTAAGGAACTGCTAACTTCTAGCCATTGTTTTGCCATGAAAATGGTCAAATTTCAAATATTTAATATGGGGCTCAGGATATTGGATTTTGTCAGCTTCAGTCAAACAAGATATTGGTGTATTGGTCTGACGCTCGTCTTCTTCTACAGCAAAGACTAGAAACCAATTGTTAAACCTCTCTCTCTTTCTCCAGCTATGTTTACAGAGGTGCCTCATGATATGACGGCCCAGAGAGGTCAGGATGTGGAGATGGCCTGCTCCTTCAGGGGGGCGGGAACACCCTCCTATTCCCTGGAGATCCAGTGGTGGTACATCAGGAACCATCGCGATTGGACAGACAGACAGCCCTGGACAACCAACGAGGTGGGTCGAAGAAAAGAAATCGACGGACTGTCTTGAGATGATGCGGATAATAGAAGTTGTAGGGTGTGACTGAACCTGCCACCCACCTGCCACTTCCACTCTCACACATTGTCTCAAAATAGGAACGCATGGGAGTCAGTTGGATGTGTATGCCTTAGCCTGTTATAGCTTTTATCTTCATAATGGAACATTTGGATGTCATATCTTTAAAAACTCATATCAGAGAAGCATTCAAGACCAGACCCGAAATTGAGTCAAAAGATATTAGATGAATGTCTTGGGGGTTGAACTGACACCGCCGTGAGAAGAAGTGTCCTTAATGTGTCCAGGCACGTTGCCATTTTATATCATTTCATTTTATTACTAAAATAATAAAAACTTATCAGAAGTGGCGTTGGGAGTCTCTACTGTAAAACGTGTGTCTGAGTGGAAGCTGCTGCTGTTAAAAGCAAACCTCTCTTCTGGTTCAGGTTCGTTCTCTTTTGCTTCCTCCTTGACTGAAATGTGAAATCAGATTTCAGATCAGCAAATGAATTGTATCAGCAAATAATGATACCAAGACCTGACCACAGTGTATCACAACTCAGTAAGGCTACCACGTCTAAACTATCATATGTAACTAAAGCTAACAAGCTAACATATGACCATTCTAAAGAATCAATATACCAGCAACCATGCTACCTGCAAACAATATCAGCTAGCATGCTACACACAACCAGAAGCTAACAGACATCATAACAGTCAAGAGTTCCTTGCATTAGGTGCTTTGTGCCCCTGGTCAGTGATTCCTTTTCTGCCAGATCCACTGACTGGCTCCCATTGCTGCCTCAGTCCTTCCTTGCCTACTTTAAGCTCCGCCCACACATGCCTAATTCACCTTAAAGTGGACTTGGCTGCAGAACCTTGTCATCCAACCTCCAGAGGGCATCGCCTCGGTTTCCAACCACATTGCTCTACCTCTGTTAGGAACCCAGTATCCCTAAGCATTTCCCTTTCATGTGCCTCATCTACTGCTCACTCTACCCACCCTTAGCTGGCCTACAATATGCCTGCCCAGAGATTATTTCCTGCTAGCAGACAAACCCAGTCTGTGTGATCTTACCTGGTACGAACACTAGAGAAGGGGAATTACAGCAAAGAGCAGACAAGTCCATCATACTTAGCCAAAGTTACAGGGAGAGGAATCAGATTTGTGTTGACTCCCCTACAATATACAACTTTTCGCCTTGAGGCAGGAAGTGTGTTGTTAGTCCCGCCCACCTTCCCCTTCACACCCCAACACCTGTCACTCATCCTAACGAGCTGTCTACTTTGAAATGTCCTGAACATTGAAAAGCCAATTTTAGGGATTTAGGCATGTACACACAGGGTCCCAGACAGACTGATGATGGAGAACGTATCCTGTGTATATTGTTACTTTAATGTCATAAAGTTAAAGTTAAGGATTAAAAAGGTGCTGAAATTAAGAAATTAAACATGCATGATAAATCTATTTTTTTTTTAATTTTCAATGGTCTGATTTTAATTGTTTTTCATAATGTATGCATTCATCAACACACCCATGCATAACTATTGCATAGAATTTAATGTTTTGCATTCACATAGTGAAGATGTAGATCAGATAAATATTTTTTTATGATTGCTTTTTTTTTTTTTAAATCTGATTTTGTTTTGTTTTTCCCAGTTGGCTCCCGAGGAAGAGATGCCAAAGGATTCTACTAAGATAAGTGTGAGTTACCCAGAGTGTTGGGCTCATTACTCACAAAATGTTATATATTTACTCATAAAATGTTATATATTTACTCATAAAATGTTATATATTTACTCATTACCCCCCCTAAACCACAATTGACAATGATATTTTTGTTGCCTTTCTTCATGACAAAATGAAAGTAATGGGATTACTTCCAGCCACTGAAAGTATCCATCTTTAATTCAAGTGTGTGTGTGTGTGTGTGTGTGTCCTTTAGTGATGATGAAAATTGATCCAGAATGGAGATTGGCTTATTAAACTGAAATGTGATATGAAGGAGTGACAACACAAGTAACTCTTTATCTCTCTGATTGGTGACTGTAATATTATTACTGTAACAGTAACTTGTTCCACTACTCTCTGCTGAGAGAACGATGCCCTGCTGTGCATCACGTTCATTTCACATGATATCATTACGGTTAGATTGTAGTTTCTTATTTCCGGTGTTCCACAGATGTCCTAGTTCTGCCCTGCTGCATACGGAGATGATTGGGACCGAGCTTTACCGCAGCGGGCGCTCCGGATGACAGATTACCAATTTCTATTCATACTTGATGGGGTTTGTAGAAGCACAGCGTCAGCCAAAGAGCAGGCGGCACCGGAGCTGGTGGGCGGTTAAGTGCCTTGCTCAAGGGGACGCAGCCGCAGCTTCACACATTCTCATAAATGCTCCTGCATCTTTATGACTGCATTACCGAGTCCCGGCGATACACCGGGGAGACAGCAGCCTCGGCGAGGGGAGAGGTTGAGAAGTCAGCAGAACTTATATCTCCTATCTCTCCTATCTCTATAGAGGCTTAGAGTTGCTAAGTCTTGCCCGGGGTAGGGGGGGTGGTTCCTGGGGAAGACAGCATGGCCCTGCTGACACATGAAATCATTGAGCTCACCGACAATTTGTAGATAAAAATTGGTAAATAAAAAGGTGGGAACACGATGACCTCAAACAACCACTAATATAAAGAACAAATAACTATCATTTCAGAAATGTGTTCATTTAGGCAAGGCACGTTTATTTGTATAGCACCTTTCATACACAAGGCAGTTCAGAGTGCTTAATATGAGGTATTAAAAGACATTTTAAAGGAAAGACATTTAAAAAAGTACTTTACCCTTAAAAGACCCCATCTTCAGAGCATCAGTTTAATACTACTTACTATTTAAACTCTCTTCTGATGTCAGGCCAAAACGCCGGCTGAACTTTATTTTGTAATTCATAATAATAAATGTCTGATAAGACAAGACTTTTTGAGCTCTAGTGTTACTAGCCATAATGGTGTTTTAACCGAGACTTTTCTCCAGCTGGCGTGAGAAGACGGTGGTGAGTCTTTCCACACACACAAAGAACATGAAGCTACTCTCCCTTCCCTACGGATGCTCTCCCTATAGGCTAGCTGCTGCTGACTTGCTGTAATGAAAGCACCAGCTGTGGTTTGGGTGAGGGTGTGTGTGTGTGTGTGAAATCATTATGAGCCCTCTGTATACCGCATGTTGGCAAATACACACATCTGGTGTGGACACACCCTCACCGACAGGTAGCGGTAGACATGGTAACACTGATACACACAGAGACTCAGACTCAGCCAGTCTCTCACACACATTCAAAGCACTCTTGCGCACACACACACTTGGGTGAAGGTGGGTGAGTAAGGAAGTAGTATTTATATCTTGGTGTGTCACATCGAATGATGTCACCAGACTCCCACCGTCTCAAGAGCACTTCTCTCTGAACTTCATACTTTAAAGGGCCACAAATAGATCAGCGTGACGTCCAGAAACGACTGAGTTACGTTTGATTGTGTGTGTGTGTGTGTCTTGTGTTTTACAGTTTACACAACACTGTTCAAATGCATTTAAGTGCATTGCTAGATGCTGTACCTGTAGTCCCAAACTGTCTTTGCATAGGTGCGAGTGCAAGTGGGGGGGTAATAGCTGTGTGTGTGGGTGTGTGTGTGAGTGAGAGTGTGTGTGAGAGAGTTGATACATCTTTGTGTGTGTGCTTGCGCTCCCATCCCCACTCAACCTGTTTCTTTGCCAGACAGCTTTATTGACTGAGTGTCTCATGGAGAGAGTCCTGCAGGACTGCCAGTAACTGTGTGTGTGTGTGTGTGTGTGTGTGTGCGTGCGGTATGTCACAAACTAGAGCCTGCTCTCTAAGTGAAGTGCTGCATTAGTGTGCATCTGTTGTGATGCTGCTGAAGTATTTCATTTTAAGGCTTTCAGCCACAAATGCC